>JAMALN010000200.1:0-48442 GCA_023630115.1 Cutaneotrichosporon sp. PK4640
TGTTCAGCAAGAAGGATCTGCAGCAAGAAGGCCGCACGAGCTGGTCTTTGCGGTCGTTCTCGCGTCCCGTCGCCGTCATCGGCGCGGTATACTGCCTGGCCGTCGTGACCATGCAGATCTTCCCGACCAAGAGCCCCGTCACCGTCCACAACGTATCTTGGACACCCGTCGTCGTCGTCGGCACGCTCCTCATATCGCTCGTCACCTGGAAGCTCTATGGCTCGCGGCACTACAGCGGCCCGATCCGTGCCCTCACCAAGTGGGAGGCGGGCGTTGAACTCGACCTCGACTCGACCTTACAGATGAGCACGCAGCGCCCAACGCAAACCATGCTCGTACCGACCGAGTACAGCAAGCAGCAGGTCCCCACCGAGCCGGATGTGCGCAGCGCCAACACCGTAAGCGTAAACAGTGCGCGCACGGCAAGCATAGCAAGTGGCGGCGAGTGGGCCGCGGCGCCCTTCTCGACGGTCGACAGCGAGGTCGCGCGCGACCTCGGCTTATCTTTCTCTTCGGGGTCTGCATCCTCCCACCCCTCGGGTGGCACGGGCGCAACACGCTCCACGGGCCCATCCGTGAGCTTTGCGCTCAACACGACGACGATGGGACGAGTTCCAGAAGCGGATGACGAGGGCGACGGGCTTGGCGCGGGGCCGCGGGCGCGCGGGCGCTCGGTGTAGTAGTTGTAGGGATTGTAATGTTACGTCGTTTATACACCTTCTCCTTTACGAGTACACGTACACGGTTCCACCACTCTAGGATGGCGAGTCGCTTGCACGATAGACAGATAGAATGCACCTGTGCAACGCCTCCCAGTTCGGGTGTTGTGAACATGTAGACATCTCGAGTCCCAAATACAACGATACCGCTCTAGTTGAAAATGGACAGGTTGCGCATGTGTCGGTCGACGGCGGCGCGGAACTGGTGTGAGCTTGGCAATAAACAGAAGATAGCTCAAGCGCAGCGGGGTGCTGTTACGGTGCGGCGTGTTGCGCCACCTCTCGACGCCTTGGTTCGCTAGGGCTCCCACTCACCTGGTCATTGTCGATCCCCTGCGTCCGCGAGTCCATTTCGACGAGGGGGTTGCGCACGACGTACTCGACAAACGGCCCCGTGTGGATCTGGCGCAGCACGAACCGCAGGCTGTCGGCGCTCGGGTCGCTCAGCAGCACAAACTTGAACCCCGTAAGCGTCTCGTACAGGTGCAGCCGGTACTGCGCCGTCTTGTACGATGTGAACTGCTCGTCCCTGGGGTTAGCAGGCGCAAGACGGGGTCGGCGTCCTTCGGTGATCCGGTCGGCGTCCTTCGGTGATCCCCCTGCCCTCCCCTCGTCCTCCTCGGACGTCCTCCTCCCTCTCCCTCCTGCTGCCTCCTGCTGCCTCCTCCCCTCTCACGCCCAGCTCGCCCAGCACGCCCGCACGCTTGGCCCCGGCCGCCGTGCCCTCTCCACCCACCCGCAGCTGACTCACTTCCCAGACAACTTCTTGACCATGTTCCGCAGACTCAGCACCACGCCGTACACGAGCTTGGCCTCCTCGTCGAACGGCAGCCCGCCCTGCCGCTTCGGGGGCACGGCGGGCGTCCCCGTCCCCGATCCGGCGGAGAAGATGCTCTCGCGCGCGCCCGGCGCGACGGGCGCAGGGAGACGGTGCACGCCCGGCCGGTCGTCGGCGGGCGTGCGCACCGGACGCGTCCGGTGCCAGTCCTGGTAGTAGACGCAGTCGCAGTGGCTGGCGTCAGCGGAGCAGGGGGGGACGCACCGGTCGAAGATGTATAGTGAGTAGATTGTCATGGTGGGGTGGGGAGACGAGAGATCGCGCGAGAGAGATGGACGCGTTCGAAGACGGTGCGCGGCGGTGACATGGAATGGAGGCCACGTGGTCACGTGAATGACGCGGGGTGACGGTGGAGGTGTTCCATCTGGCTGTGTCTCCACTTGACATCATCCCCAAGCCTCGGGAGCTCTCAGCACACAGGATGCCGCCGAAACGCCCGCCCAAGTCGCCAGCGAAGCAGCGGACCATCGCGTCGTTCTTCTCCCCGCCCGCGAAGCGCAAGGCCGAGGTCATCGAGGTGTCGGACTCGGACGACGATGTGGTGCTCGTCGAGAAGAGGCCGAGGGTGAATGGACGGACAGGGGAGGACAAGGGAAAGGGGAAGGCTGCGGTGGTAGATGAGGTGGCCGAGGAGAAGCAGGAGACGGATGAGGAGCTCGCGCGCCGCCTCGCGGCAGAGTGGGAGGCCGAGGACATCAGCCGGGAGGTCAAGGACGAAGCCGAGGCCGAGGCCAAACATCCCCAGCCTCCAAGCCCGCCGAGGCTGCACCCGATGTTTGCGCGCGCGCAGGAGGCTGGGCCGTCGCGGCCGCGGGAAATGCAGCCCGGGTCTTCCGAGCCGAAAGTCAAGGAGCGCAAGCCGACCCTCACCGCGACACGCCCGCAGCCCGTCGACCCGATCGACTTTGACTCCGACTCTCTCCTCTTTCGCCCCGCCGCCGTCGATATCTCGCGCTGGCCGGCCGGGCGGCTGCCCTACTCCGTCATCGTGGGCGTGTACGTCCAGGTGGCGGGTACGCGGTCTCGTCTTACGATCGTGCGGGTCCTAACCAAGTGTGTCCCGCCTTCAGCTGATACTCGCCCCGCGGATAGCTGACCCCAGCTTCATCCACCTCCTCCTCGCGCGCGCGCCCCTCGACCTCCCGCCCGCGCTGTACCTCCTCTCGAACCACCTCCGCCCGACATACCTCCCCTGCGAGCTCGGGATTGGGAGCATGATCCTCACTCGCGTGATCAAGGAGGTGTCGGGGCTGCAGGCGCGCGACCTCAAGCGCCTGTGGAGCGTCCACGGCGACCCGGGGGACGTCGCGTACGAGGCAAAGGTGCACATGCGCACGCTCGTGGAGCCGGCTCCGCTCGTCGTGCACGACGTGTACAAGCGGGTGCTTAGGCTCGCGGACGTCCGCGGGCCGCAGAGCGGCAAGGTCAAGGGCGACGCGGTGCGCAAGCTCATGGTCCAGGCGCGCGGGGAGGAGGTGCGGTTCCTCGTGCGCACGCTCATCGGGAATCTGAGGGTGAGCTGACGATGCTCGTGTTAGCTGACCGCAGATCGGCGCTGTACGACTAACGCTTCTCACGGCGCTCGCGCGTGCCGCCGCGCTCCTCGCCATCCCCGATGAGGAGCTCGGCGTCCTCCCCGCCCCGGAGAAGGGGAAGAAGCCGGCCGACCCGGCACGCGAGGCCGCCGAGGAGAAGTGCGCGGAGGCCGTCCGCCTCGTCCGCCGCGTGTACGTCCGCCACCCGAACTACGGCGACCTGGTGCGCGGCCTCGAGGGCGGGCTGGACGGGCTGGAGGCACGCGTCCCGCTGTCCGTGGGCATTCCAATCTCTCCAATGCTCGGCAGCATCACACGCTCCATTGACGAGGTGTACACCCGCCTCGGCAGCCTGCCCTTCACGGCCGAGACCAAGCTCGACGGTCAGCGGCTGCAGATGCACGTCCGGCGGGACGGGCCGCAGGGCGAGGACGACGGTGGCGGCCGGTGGGTCGAGGGCGAGAATGGGCGCGCGTGGGTGCGCCTCTTCAGCCGCCACCTCGAGGACATGACGGACAAGTACCCCGACATCTGTGCGCGCGGGCTGGACCTCCTCTCGACTGTGACGGGAGAGCGGAAGCCCTTCCCCTCCTGGGCCTCCGCCCCCGTGCCAGAGGTCGCCGCCCTCCTCGACACCGAGATGATCACCTCGCTCATCGTCGACGCCGAGATCGTCGCGATCGACAAGGATACCGGCGCCCACCGCACCTTCCAGGACCTGACGAACCGCGCACGCAAAGACGTGCGCGTCGAGGACATCAAGGTTGTCGTCGAGGTCAACGCGTTCGACCTCATGCTCGTGAACGATGTCGTGAGCTCTCGCGTGTTTGAGTCAGCTGACAGCAGCCGCTCCTCGCCTCGCCCTTCAGCCTCCGGCGCCATCTCATGCGCGAGCTCCTCCCGCCCCGCCCGACGCCTGCAGACCCCATGCTCGCGCGCTGGACGCACATCGACGCCGTGGACTCGGCGGATCTCACGTCGCCCGCGGACCTGCGCGCGTTCTTCGACAAGGTCGTGGAGCGCAAGGCGGAGGGGCTAATGGTCAAGCTGCTCGAGAGCGGCGGTGTGCCCGCCGGTGCGGAGGTCATCGAGGTAGACGAGGAGGAGGACGTGGAGGAAAAGGGAGAGAATGAGGAGAAGGGCGAGAAGGAGGGCAAGGGACGCAAGAAGCCCCTCCCTGCGACGTACGAGCCGGACCAGCGCTCCATGGGCTGGCTCAAGGTCAAGAAGGACTACCTCGAGGGGCTGGGGGACAGCCTAGACCTCGTGCCCGTCGGTGCGTGGTGGGGCACGGGGCGCAAGGCGGGGTGGTGGTCCCCCATCCTCCTCGCGGCGCGGAACCCCGACAGCGGCGCCCTCGAGGCCGTGTGCAAGTGTGAGTTGCTAGGGGAGAGCGAGACTCGTGACAGCCTGTTGGGCCTGTGCCGCCCTTGCAGGATGTGTACTCCGTCTGAGCCCTCTCAGCTTCGCTCGGTACGATCTCCAGCTGACCGCAGGCATGTCGGGCTTCACCGACGCGTTCTACAAGGACCTCCTGGCGCGCTACCCGCCCGACTCGGACCCGGCCGTCTGCTCCCCCCAGCCGCTGGGCTACGTCGAGACGGGCGGGCTCACGCCGGAACGGTGGTTCCTCCCGCGCGAGGTGTGGGAGATCCGCGGCGCGGACATCACGCTGTCGCCGGTGTATCCCGCCGCGGCGAGCTATATCGGTGGCGAGCGGGGCCTGAGCCTGCGGTTTCCCCGGTTTATTCGGGTGAGGGAGGACAAGGGCGTCGAGGACGCGACGAGCGCCGAGGAGTTTGCGGAGATGTTTAGGCGCCAGATGGCGCCGGCGCTGGGGCAGGCTGGGCCGAGGGAGGGGAGTGAGGCGGAGGGAGACGGGGAGGGTGAGGACTAGCGCTTCATGCGACCTTTATGCTGCGCAGCTAAACAGACTTCGGTGCACTTCTGACGTACATCACGCTACAACTAGCGGCAGTGGCAGAACTGCCACGCGAACCCGCCGCACTGGCCCCAAGACTTGCCGCACTGCTCCTTGCAGTGGCTGCGGTGAGCGTGGCTACACGTGGACCTACGCGGAACAGGCCTCGTCCCGCCCGACGCCGAGGCACGGGCGTCCCTCGCCGCACGCGCGCTTCCAATGCTGGGCGGGGGCAGGGGCGGGGGCGGGGACCGCCTCGGCGTCGGGGATGGGGGTGGCGATCGCGACGGTCGCGAGCAGGGCGAGGAGGGTGAACTTCATGTTGGGCGTTGGATGTGTTGGTGTGTTGAGGATGGCGAGCGGGTGGGGTTGGAGACAGCTGAGCCTTATATGCCTTGATGGTCGGCTGTTTACTTCGAGGCCGTTGTGGAACACAACAGTAGTCTCGGCTAACTCATCGCCGTCACAACGGGGGTTCTCGCCGACGTCACCGGCGTCACAGGCCCTCTGTGCGGGCTTGCCTTGCGGCCACTAGTGGTCGTAAGAGGCGAGAGTTACGGTTGAGCGAGAGTTACGGTTGAGACTAGTGCCAACCTGCGGCACCGGACGAACAGCTGATCGGACGTGAGCGCTTACAGCTGGGACTAGTGACATAGGCGACGCCTGGCTGCTCAGTCGCCGTGCCCACGCTGCTGGCAAGTGTAGGAGGAGGGGGGACAAGCTTAGCCCCGCTGCGGGGCACTCTTGACAAGCTTAGCGCTCCAGCGGGTGGGACGTGCCAAGCCTGTGTCGTTGCACACGTGCGCAGTGTAGGTCAAAGCAGAACGACGACAAGGTTTAGCGCCGGCATAGCGCCGTTCCTCGTTTCGGAGGGGTTTGGGGGCGCGGGGTGCGGGGTGTGGCGGCCGAGCTGGAGTGCTCTTGTTGGTTGGCAAGTCAGCGGTCGGCATGCTTGAAGGGAGGGTTGCATGATTGGGAAGAGGAGGACAGAGACGAGAACGGACGTGGCGGGGCAACTGCCCTTGAAACCACTTGGGTTAGGCCCCGAAACGTGAGCGCAATTGGCAGAGCGAGTTTGAATCATGTCAGTGTCCTCGCTTCGCTTCTGGTTCTCTCACTACATACCCCTACGCATGCAACGGCTCAGATGCATCACACAGTCTGTAGGACCTGTCTGCAGCAACGTCTGATGGGAGTGCAATCGTTGTCGGAGGATCAGCGGCGGAGGGTTGACCTCCACTTCAGGCACCTCCTCCAACTTTGTTGACGCTCATTTCCCCACAACCATCATGCAAGGTACACACCCGCACGGCACCGCTGACCGCAGCGCCCTCCCTAGCCCAAGTCGACACGGTATACTCGTCCGACTCGATCGAGTTCTGCCCCGTCCCGGGCCACGAGCGCTACTTCACCTGCGGGACGTACCAGCTGCTCGACCCCGTGACGGGCGAGCTGGCGCCGCCGCCCGGCTCCGCCGCCGCCAACGCGGAGGGCAGCGACCTGCCCGCGCCCCGCGTTGGCCGCCTCCTCCTCTACGCCCTGGACGGCGCCACTCCGGCGGAAGTCGCCCGCGTGGACACGGCCGCCATCCTCGACGCCAAGTGGAGCCCGGCGCGCCCGGAGGTCTGCGTCGCGGACGCCAAGGGCGGGCTCACGCGCTACGCCCTGGACCTGGGGGTGGTGGAGCGCGTCGCGGTCGCGGACGAGGACACGCTCGTGCTCAGCCTCGACCACCGGCCGGGGGCGGAGGAGACCATCACCTCCCTCTCGTCGGGGGAGCTGGCGCACGTCGCGGGCGGGGAGGTGCTGAGCCGGTGGGCGGCGCACGACTTCGAGCCGTGGATCGCGGCGTGGCACGGGCACGATACCGTGTGGTCGGGGGGCGACGACCTGGCGCTCAAGCGCTGGGACGTGCGCGTGCCCGGTACACCGACGTTCACGAAGCGGAGGGGGTTCGACGGGGGCGTCACGACGATCGCGCCGAGCCCGCACGGCGAGCACCTGCTCGCCGTGGGGTCGTGAGTGTTGCGCTGGCTGTCTGACGCTAGGTACGACGCGCACCTCCGGCTGTTTGATGCGCGCGCGCCGGCGCGCCCCCTGCTCGAGCTCGAGATGCCAGGCGGGATCTGGCGGACGCGCTGGCACCCCAGTGCCGAGCGGCGGGGGGATATCCTCAACGCGTGCATGCACGGCGGGTTTGTTGTCGCGCGCATTGCGGAGGGTGCGGGGGAGGGGGAGATCACGCGCACGTTCCCCGGTACGCTGGGGTATGGCGCTGACTGGTGCCGCCTGCCGCCCACCGACGAGGGGAGCCTCGTCGCGACCTGCTCGTTCTACGACCACGACATGAACGTCTGGCGCGCGTAGGTGTCGGGGTCTGAGACGCCGACTCTGCACCCTCTCTCCATAGCACGCAGGCACCTCCGGCCTCTCTTGACGCCTGGGCGCGCCTTGCCCACCCAGCCGCCATCCCATGGCACAGCACCCGACATGCTCGCGCTGCGCGCTCGGCAGGGTCCTCTTTAGCACTATGCATTGTCTATCCTACACTACCGGTCAACCTCACCGAACACGAGGTCCATGGTACCAATGATGGCAACCGCGTCGGGAAGGAAGGCGTGGCGCATCATAAAGTCTGCGCCGGCAAGGTGGGCAAAGCCTGGTGCGCGAATCTTGCAGCGGTAGGGGCGGTTGGTGCCGTCCGAGACGAGGTAGACACCCATCTCGCCCTTGGGCGCCTCGATGGCCGTGTACGTCTCGCCGGGGGGCACCGAGTAGCCCTCGGAGAAAAGCTTGAAGTGGTGGATGAGGGCCTCCATCGACTCCTTCATGGACGCGCGGGGCGGAGGCACAATCTTGTGGTCGTCAATCTTGTACGCGCCGGCGGGCATCTTGTTGAGGCACTGGTCGATGATGCGGAGCGACTCGCGGAACTCCTGCACACGGCAGAGGTAGCGGTCGTAGCAGTCGCCGTTCTTGCCGACGGGGACGTCAAAGTCGACCTGGTCGTACGCGTCGTACGGCGCGACCTTGCGGATGTCCCAGGGGATACCCGAACCACGGAGCATGACACCGGTGAACGAGTAGTCGAGCGCCTCCTGCGCCGTCACCTTGCCAATACCGATCGTACGCGCCTTCCAGATACGGTTGCCGGTGACAACCTCCTCAATCTCGTCGACACGGGTGGAGAACTGGGTCGCCCACTTGAAAATGTCGTCCAGCAGGCCGTGGGGCAGGTCGAACGCGACACCACCGGGGCGCACGTACGCCGCGTGCATGCGCGCACCCGAGACACGCTCGTAGAACTCCATGAGCTTCTCACGCTCCTCGAAACCCCACAGGAAGGGCGTCAGCGCACCGACGTCCATCGCGTGCGTGAGGACGGCCATCAGGTGGTTGAGGATACGCGTGATCTCGCCCATGAGCGTGCGGATCCACTTGGCACGCTCGGGGACCTCGATGTTGAGCAGCTTCTCGACGGCGAGGGTGTACGACAGCTCGTTGGTCACTGGTGTCAGCGGTGGGCCAGAGTGGGCCAGAGGCGGGAGCGAGGGGAGCCGAGGAGCTGCGGCAGCCGGCGAGGGCCGCGCAACGCATGGCGCGCGCTGCGCGCCGTTCCTCGGGGCCGCTACTCGGAACAGCTCCACAGCCCGTCCCTGCTCGCGCGCGCGCACGCACTCATGGAGACGTAGTCGAGACGGTCAAAGTAGGGGAGGGCCTGGGTGTAGTTCTTGTACTCGATGAGCTTCTCGGTGCCGCGGTGGAGGAGACCAATGTGCGGGTCGGCACGCAGGATCTCCTCTCCGTTGAGCTCGAGGATAAGACGCAGCACACCGTGGGCGGCGGGGTGCTGGGGGCCGAAGTTGACTGGGGTCAGCGCGGTGGTGGGCGACAGCCGATTCGGCGATGGCGCGCGCGCGCAACGCACCAGTGAAGTGGCGCATGCCGCCGGCGGTCGTCTTGGGGCCAATCTCCTCCGAGAGGATCTCCTCGGCGCTCATCTCGTGCAGGCTGTTGTTAGCGGGCGGGTGGTGGGTCGGACGCACTCCTCGACCGAAGTGGTCTGGACGGGGGAGAAGCGGCGCTCCCCGTCGGCCTGAGCGGCATAGTTGCGGGCGCTCACGCCGAGGGGGCGGAGTGGCCTTGTGGCGGGGGCCTTCGCGAGGAGGGGCCGGAGGGCACGGAACATGGCGAGTGGGTGTGCGCGATGAGCGGTGCGATTAGGTCGACGTCCACCGTACGGCTGGTAGCTAGCTAGAGTGAGGCCAGTCCCCTCGGAGCCTTCTGGCCCAACCAGGGCGGCCGCAATCCACAACCCATAACGGAGTGTCGGCGTTTTCACCCAGTGGCACCTCCACCCTGCGCGTGCATTTCACGCTTTACGCGCTCACTGCATCTACTCTGCATCTCCTCTGCATCTCCTCTCCCACCGCCCACATTCTACTATGCATACAGACACAATGCAATCTACACCCCATCACAGACGTACAAGGCCCTGGTGCACACCCACAGTCTCACCGTTCGACGTCGACGCCGACGGCCGCGCAGCCTCCTCATCCCCACTCCGGCGCCACGCCTCCATCTCACCCCCGAGCACACGCGCGTCCTCATCCTCATCCTCGTCGTCAATCGAGAACCGCGCAGCGAGGTGGTCCTCCTCGTTCGGGTCCTGCCGCAGGTGGTTGTACCCTGCACGCTGCGAGCGGCGCTTCCAAGGCGCCGACCACGAGCGTCGTGGCTGCGCCGACCCGTCCGACGAGGAGATGGGCTGGGGCAGACGCACGCCGGGCGGGCGGTGGCATTTGGGGATGGGGAACACATCCATGCCGCTCTTCTTGAGGTAGAAGCGGTTGTAGAGGGTGTGTCCGCCAAACCACGTCAGGATGGCGATGATGACACTGGGGTGAGCCGTCGATCGAGGATGGTGCATGCCGGTGTCCGCACATGTCTGTGCCGCTGCCATACCCTGCACTCACAATCCGACAAACGCCCAGATGTGTGCGCTCTCGAGGTCTGCCTTGCGGTTCGTGGGGCACGCGACGTGCGTGTTCCAGTCAAAGAAGAAGTGGCACGCGTTGTCACCAGCGGGCATGGCTGCCACGAGCCGCGGCTTGCCAGCCTCAAAGTCGGTCTGGCTGCACACAAACTGCTGTCAGCTGGGCGTGGACACAAGACTTACGCGAATGACCGTGGACGCCCGCTCGTTCTCGTTGCCTGTGCACTTTGACCCGTTCTCGTAGATAAGCATGGGCTCGTGCGTGGTCGGCGAAATGGTGAGGTTGGTGGTGAACGCGCTGGTGTTAGCGAGATACAACCGTGTGACTGGACTAGCTCTGGCATGCGGCGCGGCGAGCAGCCCAGGAAGGCGTTCTCATCCACTCTCCACTGTCACGCCTGCCTCCAACTTTCGCACCTTCCTTCCTTCCTCCCTTCCCTGGAGCCATCCCGCACCACCACTCACCCATGCGAGAAGTCGCCGTGCCCGCGCCCGTTGATGAACCCGCCCACTGTGGACGCATCGTCGACGTTCCATGGCTCGCTCACGACTGCGCGGCACACGTTGAGTTTGTACACGAGGTTGCCCTGCGCGTCGCCAGCGTCCGCCTCATAGTCGGCCTTGGGCGTGCTGAGCTGGTTGAGGTCGTAGAAAGTGCCGTCCTCGAGGGTGATGGTGCAGGGCTTGTCGGCGGGCTTGTCGTCTGCCATGGCTGCTTGCTGCGTGATGGTTGCAGGGAGGAAGCGATGAAGCAGGGAACGCGTCAACACTGCAAGACGTCTGCTCGAGCCAGGTGGCGGCCGTGGCGGTGGAGGCCAGCTCAACAGGGTGCCTGGAACACGTGGCTCTTGGTTAAGATTAGGTAATATAGTTGTTCAAGCCACCTCAAATACAATGACGCAATTGAAAACGCATTTGCCCGAAGTGGAGCTGTTGGCGTGGGTCTCTCTTGACTCTCCCTCCCATCTCTTGGCTCGTCAGCCATCACTCCTCTTCTGCTCCAGCGTCATCTCGCCGAGTAGCGGAGGGAGCAGTGACGACAGTGTCAGCTTCAGATAAAGCGCGGCTGACCTCGGTCCTCCCCGACTCATCCAATTCTAACTTCTGACCATGTCTCATCCAGCATTGCCCGACGAGTTGCCAGACGTCCGCCACCCCGACCTCGAGCAGCATGCGCTCACCGCGGTGCGAATCTACAACACCTCAAGGCGGGAGACACGTCAAGACGAGTCGGGGGAGTGCGAGGCGTGGCTCGCCGTCGACAGCGTGTGCTTCACACTGGCAGTGCTGCACAATGCGTGGCTCGAGTGCGTATCCCTCACCTCTCGCCTCCTCCTCGCCGTACCCCCTCTCATCTCGCCCCATCCATCCGGGAAGCCACTGACGGCAGGATGAAGCCCAACCTCGCACGCAGCCTCCTCAGGTGGGAGGAGGCGGTCGCCCAGATCGCGCGCTCCGCGCGGCTGGCGTACGACACACACGTCCTGACGATGTTCGAGCCGGCGGGGTCTACCCTCGCGCGCCCCCACTTTGGGATAGGCTACGGCTATGGGGCACGGCACGTCCCGCCCTCTCGGGAGGAGGTACAGCCGTACGTGCAGGAGGCGATGGAATGGTGGTGGCTTGCGCGGCTGCGAGCAATGGCCGAAACCCGCCTGCCGAAGGGGTACGCGGTCGTGCTGGACACGGTGCCCGTCTTCCGGCGTGCGACGCCCACTCCACCCGACACACCATCCGCATCACCCGTCCTTGTGCCGCTGGACGCCCCGCTGAGGGAGGGGGAGAGTGCTCTCCCGCTCGACGACGCGTTCGCCCACAAGTCGATGCACGCCGTCATCGGATGGCGGGCGAACGCGCAGGTCGGCGTCCTCGCCCTCCACGTCGAGCGGTCACGATGGGTGTGGTACTCCGACTTTCGTGATAGCGCCGTCACGCGGCTTGTGCTCAAGGATGCTGGGGTGTCGCCGCTCCTCAGCCAGCCGGGGCTGCCGGGGTCGCTGCGCGGCGATGCGTGGAGGTAAGCGGAGAGGGCGATGAGATCTCGGCGTGGCTCTCGGCTGTAGTCTTCTGTACTTCTTCTTACTTCTTTACCTTCTTGATAATGGCCTTTGGGCTCGTTGTATCCATTTTGCATGTCCAGCATGTCGGCGCGTCGGCGTGTTGCAACGTTGTCCTCAGATAATCGGGTGCGCCGAAATGTGTCAGCCACTCCGCACTCCCATTTAACATTTAACAGCTTCATCGTCATCCATTTACTTCTGCAAGTGCCCCCTCACCTATAGCTGCAAACATTCATCCTCGCGAGTGCGGACATCTCACTCTGACGTTGTAGCTGCCTCCCCTCACCTCCACCTCCACCGGTCGTCACTCTGGACCACCTCCACCCACCGTCGGAAGCATTTCTCCGCGTTTGACTCCACCCTCCACTTCCGTCTCCGCCCATCTCGTTCTGGCTCTTTCCACTTTCCACCTCACTCAAAATGGCCTCCATCTTCCGTGTCGCCCGCCTCGCCGTCCGCGCCCCTGTCTCCGCCGCCGTGCCCCGCGCCGCTGCCCCCGCCCGCAGGCTGCACGCCAGCGCGCGCCGCCTCGCGTCCGAGGACCCGTTCGCGCAGGACCCCCGCATCGTCGAGCTCCGTAACAAGATCCAGGCGCACGAGGGCGCCAAGCAGGCGATCATGAAGCTCGGGCAGCTCATGCAGGACAAGGGTGAGTGCGGTGAGGCTAGGGGTAGGGGTTAGCAGGGAGTGATGGAGACGCTGAGTCGGAATGGACGGAGAGCTCGGCTATCCTCGGCTCAACTGGATGTCCGACATGGTCGCGGCGATGGCTCGCGCTTTGCGCACTCGGACGCGTCTAGCAGGGTGCGGGCGCCATTTCCATGGGCATGGGCTGTCTGTTGTCGGCGGCTATCGTCTCCCAACCCCGGTGCTGTGTGACAATTACGACGCCTGTCATTCTCTTTCCACCGAGCGCCTGCGAGCATAGTCGCCTGGCGTCTGGGACCAGGTTTGAGTCCCACGAGATTCTCTCCTGCTCCTCCAGCTCTCCTCTTCAGGTCGTTCGGCATCTCGTCGTCCCTGGGCCAGTCTCCCATTCGCGACAGCTGTTCCAGCCTCAATAGCTGACACCAGGCGTGGACCTTACCAAGCCCCCCTCGACGATGCAGGTGATGAAGCTCGGCATGGACCCGGACATCCGCGAGGCCGGCCAGAACGTGCGCACCCCCATCCGCACCGCTAACCCCAGCTCATGGTGCAGCTCAAGGAGGCCGGCGTCGACATCAACCCCGAGACGGCGTCGCAGATCTTTGCGAACGTGGTCAAGGACGAGCCCAAGGAGGACAAGTAGCCGTAGCATTAGCATATGCACTGTATCGATTTTGCAAAGACACTGTCCTGCCAGGGGAGCAGATGCGCAGAAGGGCAAGAGAGGGAGCGGGAGGAGAGTGGGGCAGCGATGGAGTGGGGCAGTGGTGGAGGTGCGCCGAATCACCCGGTATACCCGACGCGATTGTTTGTGCTCGCGGTTGACTGTACAAACCACTCACACCATGGCCATCGACTACCCGTCCAACGACTTTGTCCTCGCCGTGCTGCGCCTTCACGTCGAGCCCACGCTCCTGACCAAGCGCCTCCCCTCCATCCTCCGGCTCGCTGCACACCTGACTCTCGTCCGCCAAGTCCTGACCGTCGAGGCCACCATGCTCGAGGCCGAGCTCACGCAGTCCGGCCTCGACGTCGACCCCGAGGGCATGCGCACGCTGCACCGCCTCGCCGTCGCGGACGTGGACGCGCTCTTCGACATCAGCCTGGACTTGCGGCGCGAGGTGAGCACAAGCGAGGAGGGGCTGACGGCAGCAACTCGTCGGCGCGCTCGCGCGGGGCAATGTGCACGTCGCCGAGGGCCTGCTGGAGAAGTACGTCCCCATAGTGGCGGGGCCCAAGGACCCCGAGCGCGGGCCTATCTACGTGCGCGTGGTGGAGGCGCACCAGATCGAGCGGATGGCCGAGGTGCGCGCCGAGGTGCAGGCGCTCATTGCGGCCGTCAAGGCGTGAGTGCAGTCGAGGTGGGGCTGACGGCAGCGGCGAGCGGCCCGAGATACCCCGCGGCAAGACGCTCGATGAGCTCGGGCACGATATGGTGGAGGTTGCGGAGGCTGTGGTCGACGATGCCGAGGAGTTTAGGGCCTTGTTCCCGGAAGCCCCGGCGTGGCGACGGGTGAGTTTGGGGAGGTGGAGGGAAGGCTGACCGCAGAAGTCGCTCCCGACACAGCGCACAGAGAACCCCCGCAAGCACGCACCGCGGTTCACCATGCCTGCGCGTGCGTCTGCGCGCCAGTAGCACTCCAGATTCCACTTCCCTTCACGATAGTCGACCTGTTGTATGCATGACCTGGCCACGTGTCTGTTGAACTCTTACCTCGACCCCCCAGCCCAGCGCAGCCCCAGGACCTCGTTGCCCTCTCTGAACTTCTATCCAACACACTGCACTTCCGATTATCTAAACCGACACACTCTCGAATCATCATACCAGGCAGATTCGCATCATTCTCGAGCTAAAGCAGTGCGCTGACAGGACGCACATCGTCAGGGTACGCTTGCGGGTCACTCGTCGCGTCCAGACGTTTTGGCGTGTGAGCCTGCTCGACAACCTTGATAGCAACGTTCGAGCTGGACGACGGCGGTTTGTTGCCTGAGCATCAGCCAGAATGTGAGGGCACTTTAGCGTTGGCAGTTGACAAGATCCAACTTACAGCCATCAGCAAACTCTCTAAAGAACCTCTTCCAGTGACGTTCCCGAAGCGGAATGGGCGGGCTGCATGTTGGCGGCTGCGCCAGCCGTTTCGGCACTTCTGCAAGGTCTCCGAATCCTCCTCAGTGAGATGAATTGACTGGGTCCTCAGAAGGAACTCCTTGGCCCCGCCAAACATCAGCTCCTCGACACCGCACGCGTAGGCGATCGCCTTGATGTTGGCGAACGCGCGAAGCCGCTGCTCTCCCTCAGAGTGTCTGGAAGCTGGATGGAACTGGACATGGGACTTGAGTGGAAGGTGGCAAGCGTTTGCCGGAGGGGCTGCAACGTGACGCCTGAGTAGACGGGGTAGAGTGATGTGGAAGTGGTGGGGAAACACTGCAAACAAGGTAAGGTGCGGTGGGAATTGCCGGAGTATGAAGAGAAGAGGGATGGATGGATTGGAGGTGGGTGAGAAAATGAGTCGCCTCCAACGGGACAGATGGGGTGAGCGGGCCGATAAACAGAAGCACCATTCGCACCTCGTGGATTCCGTTTGTTTGATGAGTTGGGCTTGGTGTCCATTGGTGAATTGGTGAACGGCGCCACGAACGATTTAAATGGATAGCTGCTTCTCCTGTGGCCATCGCACCTCCGAGTTTGGGCCTCATTTAGGGCAAAGATGTGTACCAGTTGAACCGCGTCAATGAACCACAGTGTCGGTAGTGACGAACTGACAGTGCTGTGCATCTGCGGGACCGGAGTGGAGAAGGATACAAGGATTGTCATCATGTATAACTACTGGCCCAAAGCAGAAAAGAGGAGAAGAGACGAGGAAGGAGGGCCGCATATCTAGTGGATGGGACCGTGACTGCCGCCGAGGACGCTCGTAGCGAGGGTGTTGCTGAGAGTGTCCGGGAGGGCCTTGAGGACCTTGTCGAGGACGACACTGTCGAGGGCCTTGAAGCCGGCGGCATCGGTCGGGTTGACGGTGTGGCCTGGATGTTAGATCTGAGAGCAAGGAAGGAGGCTCACCGGCGCGAACCGAGTTGGCGATGCGGAGGACAAGGAGAAGGACCTGAATCGGAAGGTTAAGCTTCATGACCTTGTGGAGGACCCCGGCGCCCACACCGCCAGGGCCTTGGGGCGATGCACGGGCAGCGAGGTCGAGGAGGCTGATTTCACTGCCCTGGGTGTTAGCGTGAAGATCCGAGGAAGGTTGAGGGAAGGGTTGGTGGGTGGAAACATTTCTAGTGCCCATTTCGAGTACTCGAGTGCCCAGCAACTAGCCTTTCCACGCTCGACCTATACCGGGAAGGTGGAAGAGGACTCACAAGCATCGGAAGGATCTCCAGCAGGAGGATGACCACGTTGTTGACACCGGGAAGCCCCGCGCTCGCACTCAGGAGGACGGGAGTGACGACTGGGGGAAGGCGAATAAGCACGTCGCTGGGAACGGAGAGGAGGTTGGCGGGTGCCGCGTCGTCCCCCTGGAGAATGCCGACGATCGAGTTGACGACAGTCTTCTCCTCGTCCTCGGTGATGTCGACGATGCCCTTGATCTCGCTCGTAAGCTCGTTGGTGAGGCCCACCCAGTCGACGTCACGGGCGCTGGAGTTAGGGAAGGTGGACCGAGCGAGGGAGCCAGGGAGTGAGGGAAGGTACTGACAGGTTGATTGTCGTCGCGAGGTGACGCGTCCAAGCCTTAACCGCGTGGACCTTGCGGACGGTAGGGACGTGGGCGTGGGGAAGGTCAACAGCGACGCCGACGTTGGCGGCGGCGATCGCCTCGAGGGGGGTGGCCGCGGCAAAGGTGAGGGTGGCAAGAGCCGCGAGGAGGAAGAACGAGCGCATTGTGAATGAGTGTGTGGGGTGGAGTGGTCACAAGAGGAGTGAGGGGGGTGGTAAGAGTATGGAGAGGAGAAATGAAGAGAAGTGAAGAGTTGAGTGAAGAGACGACAATGATATGGGGGGTATTATATACCATTGGGGAGGGAAGGTGCTGGGGTGACGGGCGGGGGTGGTTGACTAGACCCGCTCGCCGGCTCGCTCTCGCACCCGCACCCCGGTCGAGCGGGTCCGATGGGTGCGAGGTGAGAACGGTGATCGCTGAGAAGATCTCTAGAGGGCCGAGGCCCCGGAGGGCGGAGGGGCGAGCTCGAGTTAGGCTGCCAAGACACAATTTCGGGGTGGGTTAGGGATGCTTTCCATCAGATCCAAGGCAACATCGAGTTTAAAGATCAGAGAAGCGAACGTGGGCTTGGGGCCAACAGTCTCTCATAGCTAACCACCTCACGCCTTACTCGCACTCTCACGAGGCCCACTTGGCTCTCTTGGTAGCACTTGTCGGTCATGGTCTGCAGCGAGTGTAGGAGTGTAGTGCAGGATGGGCAGGGTCGAGAGCATGTCAACCTCCAGGTGTGAAGAAGCGAATCCTCATACCACACGCAGCGCATGCTGTCTCGAGGGGGAAATGCGCGTCGCGAACGTGCAGAGCTTTTAATCGAGAGTGTGATCGCGCGTGAGTTTATCAGCAGTGCACAGGTAGTCCGCGAGTCCGGGCTGCGGTTCCGGCCGATCTGACCGATGTGGATGCATTATCTACTTCTCTGGGCCAATTTTGTGCCAGTTGGGACAGAGAGAGATTGAGCTGAATGTCAAAAACGGTGGCGCCTTTGTGTACAACTCACTCCAATACAGTAACCGTAATCCTCGCTTCCCATCGCGGGCCGCTGCACCCGCCTCTGCAGCAACGCTCACGTTCCGATACTTCAGATACATTGGACTGCCTTCTGTCTTGTACAAGCCGTATCGACCACACGTGCGCTGACTGCAAGCGACCAGCGGCAGCACCTGCCGAAGTCTTGAAAGTCGGCGAGTGGTACAAAACGGTGAATATTCGGGGTTGTGCCTCGCTCAGAGGATACCGCCGAGCAGACCACCAATGGGGCTGTTTTTGCCGCCGAGGATGCCAGCGCCGGCGTGGTTGACCGCCCCGAGGAGACCGCCGAGGAGGCCAGAACCGCCGGTGAGGAGGAGGAGTTGGAGGAGGGTTAGGAGGGGCGCGAGGAGTGGCCCGACGCCGGGCACCTGCCAGATAACGGTGTTCAGGGCGCCGATGACGCCCGAAAGTGCAGAGGTCGGCAGGGACTGGAGCTGGCCGAGCGCGCCGGAGCCGAGGCTGCCGCCGTTGAGGAGGTTGCGGACGAGGTTGCCGATCATGTTCGAGTTGCCCTCACCGATACCGGTCTGCTTGAGGGCGCTGAAGAGCTTGGAGAGGACCTGGTCGACGTTGACGCCGTTGAGGGCGCGCTCGTCGAGAGGGAGGTCACGGCCACCGAGGAGTCCACCGAGTCCGCCCACCAGGCCGCCAAGGAGGCCGAGGCCGCCGCCGAGGGTCTGGAGGAGGGAGAGGAGCTGGTACACGATCTGGTTGACGCCCGGGAGGCCCATCGTAGCTGGGACGAGGATGGGGTAGAGGATCTGGGGGAGCTTGACGAGAACCGAGGACGGGATGGTGAGGAGCTTGCCGACCACATTGCCGTTTAGACCCTTGCCCTTGGAAATGTCGGTGAGGATGCTGACGATCGTCTTTACCTGCGCCGTCGTGAGGGAGGTGGTGTCGTGGAGGGTCTGGGTGACCTGGTTGATCAGACCATCCCAGTCGATGTTGCCGAGGCCTAGTGTCAGTCCGTGGGATGACGGGAGCTTACCTCCAGGGGAGAGCTGGCGGTCGTCGACGGAGACAGCCTCGGGCTCAGCCTCACGGGGGGCGACGGCGTTCTCAGAGCGGGCGACGGCGTGGGATTCGTCTGGAGAGATGGCGAGAGGGGCGGCCAGGGCAAAGCCACCGAAGATGGCAAGGAGGAGAGCGGGGCGCATTGTGCTAGGGAGAGTTGGGTGTGGCGGTGGAGTCTTGTCGTGAGCAGATGAGGAGGAGGATCAGTCGCGTTGAGGGGGTTTATATCTCTCTCGCCTGCTCCATGAATCCCCGAGAGTCACTGAGAGCAGTGAGTAAGCAGCGGACGGACCTACACCTTCGCGAGGATGATCGCGAGGACGATCGCACCTAATTTGCCTTCCAGAACGCCATTCACCGGCTCGGATGCGCGTCTTCATGCGCTCCGATGCCTGTTGTCGACCGGGTGGCTGGCCGGATCTCGGGCATGCTGCAAACATACACGCGCCATCATGTTTGGTGACTTGCCTGGAGAGAAAGGGATGTTGAGAACGAGGTTGTCTCGGAGTCGTCCATGGACGGGGGATCGGTTGAGACCGCCGTTGAATGGCATTAAGATCTGCACGGCATTCAAGGTTAATGGCCTTTGAGATTGTGCATCAAACACCGTCAGATTCGACACGTCCCGCACTCTGGATCGGATCTACCCTGTCTGTCGGCCCGGCAACGGTGGCTTCCGTCACGGTCACATTCACTCGACCAGCGTTCGAGCAGCTCCACTGGGACGTCTTGCTGACGCAATGATGATGTGAGTTAGTGCTTGACCCGCACCCCCCTGTGTATTGCTGTCGGGTGCTTATGTTGCTGCGTGCAGGTGCTGCTACGTGCATCATGCTTACGCCTGCACCCCTTCGGTCTTGCCAGGAGTGGTTGGATGGTCATGGTGTTCAGAATGGCCGAGATCGAACCCTCCGAGACAGTGATCCGTGACCACCACGATCGATCACCCTGTTTTCTAGAAGCTGGTGCACTCGTCAACACACAACTGCCCCCATCCCCCTCGTGTACTCGAACATGGCCCACGGGGCCCAGCATGCGACCATATGCAGCATCCTGTCATTACCCCACCCGCGTATTCTCCCACCCTATCCCAGAATCTGGGCTTCATCACCCAGCAGGCCAGAATCTTCTCATTCACCCAGATCTAATTGACCATTCGGTAGGTTGCACGTTGATGCCATTCAGCCTGCTCACCCGACCATAACCAGGGGGTCGGATGCGACATGCGGTGACTTCCGACCCGACAGTCTGCCACCACACTCTGATACAACTGCTCACGTCAACCACAGTGTCTCTGCCGGGTGGAGGGATCTCGATCGATCACTCGGGTGCGTCGGCTCGCATCGTCAGACAGATGACGACAGATGGTCGCCGATCTGCTCGGCTCCGGCTTTCTGGCTGAGTGCGAGATTGATTGCATGGTCGCGTCGATGTTGAGGGGTTGGATCTCGGGCGACATCGACGTGGACTCTTTCCCGAGATCCAGGCGGAGTCCACCGTTGATTCTGGCTGGGTCTATAACCCAGCAGCACACCTTTGCATACCACCCTAAGGGGAGCATGACAGCACGCACTGGTAGCGCACTGGCGACCTCGGGGACTCCTCGGATGATCGCGATGTTGACATGATCTCAGCACTCCCTGCCAATCGCGTGGACGCAGCAGCCCCACTTGACCCTCGCGGTCTCGGCTGAGCATACTTCGGTATGTCAGCTTCCTCGGATACGCCGTCAGCACGTAGCGTGGAGACCCAGCTCAGCTACGTTCAGCAGTTGTCTTGGAGCCGTGGCATCCCCGGCCGGCACCAACCTCGCTGCCATCCCAGCCCACGCCTCGGCCAACTCCGGATGACGCCCACTCGCGTGAACGCGACACGCCAAGTCAGGGCGGAGCGTAGCGATGTTAGAGTTATCCTGCGGGTGACTGTGCCTGCAACCACTGAAACGAGGCTGTGCCTCAGATTCCAACACCATGGATGTCCGGCGGGCCGACTCCGTGCCGTCGGCTGAGTGGGGAGCCCCTCTGGAGCTGTGGTACTGGAACCGGATTCCACGGAGCGCCGCATTGTAAGCTTCAGGCCTCTGTGCCTGTTGCCGCAACTGAAGCTTGTTAGACGTTGACAAGGCGACGAGGGCAAACAGACTGGCGGCGGCGCCGGGTATAAGAGGACGAAGGCGGCGTCGGTCTCCCCAAGCATCATGCGCTTTCACTTCCTCCCCCTACTAGCGATCGCGGCCTCGGCGGCACCGCACGAGCGCAAGGAGCTGACTCACGAGGTGAGTCCAACCCCATCGTCACTAACCCCAGCCCCGTGGCCTGGGTGACCTTGGCTCCGGCGCCTTCGCGGGTGCCGGCGCCCCAGCTCACCAGGTCGAAGCCCTCCAGTACCTCCTCCACGACTGGGGCCATGAGGTCGTCTCCGACGGCATCTGGGGCGCTGAGACACAGTCTGCCGTGGCGGCTGTGCAGCCGCGCGTCGGGGTGCCGGCGGACGGCGTTCCCGGTCCCGCCACCCTCGGCGCGCTCGTCAAGGAGGTTGCCGTCGGCAGTCTGGGCAACGTTGTCGAGGCTGCGCAGACTCTCCTTAACGGTAACGGGGCGCAGCTGGCGGTTGACAGCAACTTCGGCGCCGGGACTAAGGCCGCCACGGTGGCGTACCAGGCTTCCAAGGGGCTTGTGGCGGATGGTATTGTGGGCCGGAACACTTGGACTGCGTTGTTCGGCGGGAGCACCGGTGGCACACCGCCGCCGACCGACCCCCCGCCTACTGATCCGCCTCCCACCGACCCCGAGCCAACCGACCCCGAGCCTACCGACCCCGAGGAGCCTACCGACCCAGAGCCAACTGACCCCGAGCCGACCGAACCCGAGCCGACCGACCCCGAACCAACCGATCCAACCCCCACTGATCCGACTCCGCCGCCGTACTCCTCTGACCGCGACCCCGTGGAGCCGATTTATCTGCCGCCGATCAACATGACTATCGCGGAGATGAGGGACTGGCAACAATACGCGTACTTTTCCAAGTGAGTCGTACCGAGCGAGGCGTGAGGTTCTAATTGCAGAGCCGGAAAGTGCGACGACGCCGCAATCCTCGACTGGAGCTGTGGAGACTCGTGTGACAAAATTCGGGAGATACGAGGTCAGACGCCCCAGGTCATCATGGCTGAGAGCGGAGGCAATATCTCGGCCAGTAGGTCACTGGAAGAACCCTCTGACCGTAGTTTACGCGGCGGAGGTTGGCGCGCAGCTCATCGTCGTTGTGCGGGGTACGAACTTCCTTACTACCGGCAGTTCCTATCTCGACCAGGACCAGATTACTCTGGGTTACGGTCACACGGTTCTGGTCCGAGAGGGCCACAAGAAGTTGGCTGATGAGTACGACGTCCTGCTCCATCGTCATGTCTCTGCCTCTCACTTCCGAGGCATGCGCGACATAGTCTTCGTTGGCCACAGCCAGGGTGGATCCATCGTCGAGCTTCTCAGTGTGGCTTACAAGAAGCGGTTCCCGGACCTGAAGATCACCGTGCGCGCCTTTAGCCCTCCGAAGACTGGCAACGCTGCGTGGGCAACTTTGGTTGAGGACACGGTCGACGACTACCAGTACGCCGTGCCCAAGAACGACCGCGTTCCGCACGAACCCGTTGGGGAGGAGTGGGTGCATCCCAAGGGTGAAGTCTTTTGGCCCATCCAGGCCGATGATGAGACTGAGAAGATGTGGTGGGTGCGCTGCCCTGGGCGGCAGAACCACAAATGCTCTGAGGGCGTCCCCTACATCTTAACACCATGGAACAATGCGTTAGCCCCAATGTAAGCCACGCCCACAGGCAGAAGCTAACCCAGTCACCAAGGCCCCTACTTTGGCATCAACCTGGAGGGGTGCGACTAGCTCCTAAAGGATCCCTGCTGCCGACAAGGCCTGCTGATCGGGAAGAACGCAAAGAAAGAAGAGATGCACACGAACCACAACGTTTTCAGCGAGCTGGAGGAGGAGTGGCTCTCCGACGAAGAGCAGTTCGTCATCCAACTGAGGAGCAGTACATAGCTGACCACCCGCCGTCCCTTCAACTGACGCTCGCGGCCATGCCCGGGGAGACAGGCTAACGAAGAACCAAATGACATGCCAAGGATGGAAGGAGGTATAAACTATGCCACTCCTGGCCGACGCTACATGAGGCGATTGTGGAAACGCTTGCGGCGGCAACGCCTCCGCCCGCTGCCATCTTCGGCCGTCTCGTTGGATGGCCCAGAGACCGTGCTCTCCCCGGCCACAGCGCTTGGCGATGACCCGGGGGCCAAGCCCGCGACGGTGGTATTGGCGGCCACTGGCAGCTCGCCGACTGCCACCATGTTGATGGCGCCCGCAGGGGGTGTGACCTGCTCGGACGTGGTGTTGGCAGCGGTGGGGGTGGCGCTCGGCGTGGGGGGGCTCAGTACTGACGCGCTGAGCACAGAGGCACTCGCCAACGAGGCGCTCAGCGCTGGCGCGCTCACCGATGCGCTCCGCGAGGAGGCGCTCTGCACTGGCGAGCTGATCGCCGACGCGTTCACGGCAGGCGCCGGCGAGCTCCCCCCAGGTGCGCTTCCCCGAGGAGCAGTCTCGCTAGGGGGGCCGCAGGGCATGTACAGCGGCTCGCGGCAGCGATAAGTCTGCCTGAAGACGCCTCCCGAGCCCGCGGTGTCAGGGACGATGCCGTCCACGCCAGGGTACCTGTCGAGCCAGCCCTTTCCAATGTCGCCGCGCCCAAAGACCTTGCACTGCGAGTTGCTCTCGTCTGTGGTCAGCGGGGCCTGGCGGGGGTACTCACTCGGCGTGACGTTGGCGTCGACCTCGGCCTGCGTGCCGACCATGACGTTGTTGATGCGTGTCTTCTCGTCGGTGTTGAGCGCCCACGGCAAGTACTTGGGAATGTGGGGGTAGAGGGTCGACGCCCCCGTCGGCGTGCCTAGCGCGTCGAGGTTGGACGTGTCGACGCCCGGGAGGACGACGGGGATGTTGTTCGAGATGCCAGGCGCGTTGGCGTTAGGGACGCGGTACATGAGGTTCGGGGATGTCCACCCCGGCGCCTTGAACCAGGGGCAGTCCTCCGGGCTGTTGGGCTTGTCCACTGGCCCGTCCCAGTCCCAGCGGGGGTTGCAGCCGGGGAGGTGCTCGAGCGGCCCCGAATAGCCCACGTCCTCGGCGGGGATCTGGCCCTGGTACCGGCAGTTCTGCTCGTTGGCCGTCTTGTTGAGGGAGGGCACGAACGGCGCGCATTTTTCGATGGCATGGCCGACGTCGAAGCACTCCTCCACGGCAGCCTGGAGCGTCTCCGTCTTCCACCCGTTCACAAAGTCGGCGTGGAAGGTCACGCCCGTCGTGTCGCCGTTCGAGAGGATGAGGCTGGGCCCCGTGGCGTTCCACTGCGCCTTCATGTCGTCCGAGATGTGGTAAAAGTTCTCGAGGAAGATGCGGGGGTACAGGATCGGGTGCGACTCGGGGCACCTGCCCTTGAAATTGGCGGTGTCCCAGTCGCCGTTCTGGTCGATGCCCCACGACATGTGTGACCAGTGGTCGTCCGAGTCGAGCTGCTGGTCCGCCCTTCCGCAGTGCGGGAACGCAATGTTGATGTGGATGTAGGGCTGGGTGGGCGGTGTGGGGCCGTAGATTGTGCCGTTGGGGATGAACTGGTGGTTGTAGGGCGGGTCGTTGTTGATGTACGGGGACATGTTGATGGAGGTCCCCTGCGAGGCCGGGTGTCCGGGGTCGCGGCGCATCGCGAGGCCCGAGATCATGCGCAGGCCCGGGGGGAACGCGTGCGTCTTCTGCGGCGACGTGTGGAACTTGTAGTAGATCTTGAGCGTGTGCGGGAGGAGCGTGTACGTCCCGTTCGGGTTGATCCAGTACAGCGACGGCGCCCAGTAGTTGGACTTGTCATCGCCGATCTGCACTGTCGTGCAGTCGGCCGCGAGCTGCTCCTCGGGCGTGTTCAGCGCGGCTAGCGTCAGTCGTGCTTCCCCTTCCACCCCGCGACGCACCGTTGAAGTTGGACGCTCCGACAATCTTGTGCACGTGCCCCGACATGGCGCCGGGGTTGACGATCGGGTCCATGCGCGACACCGTCAACGTCCCGGGCACGTTAACGACAAACTCGCCTTGCCGCGCGCCGGCGCCTGCCGCGAGCGCGAGGAGCGCGAGGCCAAAGCTGGACATGGTGGGGGTGTGTTCTCGGGGACCGGGGAGCCTAGCGTCGCGCCTTTATTCCAATCCGACAGCAGCGAGCAACTCTTCATTCCCGGAAATCGCGGAGCTTCTTACCACACACGGGCCATAACCCTTGCGGAACGCACGAGACTGCCCCGTACAGAGGGGCTCATGTGCCGAGAGCTGACGTCTGAGAGTGGGGAATGGTCGAGCTTCCGCGTGCGTTTCACGATTCCATTAGGGTCCAGCGATCCCAACGAACCTTCCGATGGGCACATGCACGGTCAAAACGCAGGCACCGGAAACAGGCACGGAAGGGACAAGTGCACCTCGGGACGCGCCTCTGGTTCCTGGAACGCGCTCTCGCGCTCTCATTTCCACTCCTTGCGACACTTCCTGCCCCCAGGCAGACCCCGGGCGAGGGGCGGGTCCCCCGTGAGTCCTTAAGCGCAGGCAGTGGACGCGCTCGTACCACGGGCTGCTGCAGTGTTACTTGATACTTCGGTGTGACGTGGGCAGGGAGGGCCTTTCCTGAAGTGGATGATGTGATTCCCCTCTCGAATTGACACTGACAGGGACAAGCCAAGACCTCTCGCTGATTGTATAAGTACATCGCTTCGTGCTACTGGCGCCAGAACGAAATCTTCGTCGAGGTCTGGCCGAGATAGTTTGTGAGGCGGTTGCTGGCGGCGTCGATGGTGCTCGACAGGGTGAGGAACACGCGCCACTTGTTGGGGCTGGTGGACGTGGACAGGGCCTGCGTCTCGGTGAACACCGAGTTGACGATGTTGACCTGCTCCAAGTCGCTCTGGTGCTTGCTGTGCTCCATCGCCACGTTGCCGTGCACGATGCGGCAGCCCTCGAGCTTCATCTGCGCGCCGTACGCTGGGCTGCTCTTGATCCAGAGGTTCGACGCCGCCGTGTTGGTAAAGTTGCACCGTGTCCACTTGGCGTTGGCGGTGCCGCTGGCCTCCATCGTGCGGCTCCCGCCGCCCTTGACGCCGTTGACCGCGTCCGAGAACACGCAGTCGGTCCACGTCGTCGCGCGCTGGGCGTTGCGCACGCCGTCGATGCCGAGCCCGTCAGACGCGCCCCACACCGTGCCGAAGAACTTGCAGCGCGCAAAGGAGATGCCCGGGGCCTCGATCTTGGCCGAGTAGGTCGTCTGCCCGATGAACGTGCAGTCCTCGAACTTGGCGTACCCGCCGTCAATCGAGGTCGTGGGGTTGATGCGGTTGAACGGCGCGACAAAGCCGGGCCCAGCGTTATCGTCGAATGTGCAGCCCTTGAACAGCCCGTTGCGGGTCCACTGTGTCGGCTCGGCATTAGGCTCGATGTCAAGTCCAGCCTTCGGTGAAGAGGACACGGCCCCGCGCCCCGTCTTGGTGAAGCGCGAGTTGGTTACGGTGAGGCCGTTACCCCCAATCCACGAGAGGCCCTGCCTCCCCGAACCCTCGCAGTGCACGTTGTCGATCGTCGTCACGGCGCCGAGGGCGCGCTTCTGCGACGTGTCGCGGATGGTGATGCCGTCGAGCGGCATGCCCCGTGTCGTAACCCGCGAGATCTTGGCGCCGGGGCAGCCCTCCAGCACGATCGCCGAGCCGGGGACCTGGCGGCCCGTGTCGCCAAACTCGTTCCCAAGCACCAGCTTGTCCTGGAGGCACACAAAGGTGAGGTCGTTGACGATCATGGGTCCCGTCGCGTCCCAGAGGTCGAGCACTGGCCCAACGGCGGCGCTGTATCGCGGCTGCCCGTCGAGGTTGTTGCGCCGCACGGGGGACGGCGTGCCGTCCGGCTCGAACGCGCCGAAGCGCTGGTGCCAGTCGAGCGAGAGGGTCGCCCCGTTTCCCCGGATCTCGAGGTACTTGAGCCCCGAAACCTTGAAGATCGGCTCGAAGATGTAGAACTCGCGCCGGGGGTCGGCGGCGCGCTCGGCGGCCGTGATGTTGCGCTGGCCGCGGATGTAGTAGTTGCCCGCGGGGATGTTGAGGATGGCGGACTTGTCGGCGCGCGCAGTGATGTTTCCCGCGGCCCAGCGGAACGCGCGCGTGTCGGCGGTCACGGCCTGGCCTAGGGCGCCAAAGTCCCTCTTCAGGTCGTAGACATGGGTGCCGGCCGGAGCCTGGCGGCTTTCTGGGGTCAGCGGGGCTCCAGAGCTGGCCTACGGAGAGACGCCTGGACGTAGACGAGGAGTGAGAGGAGGGCGAGAAGCAGCATGGTAGCTGTGGGTCCCTCGAGCCTCAGAGGCGACCTTTTATCCCTCGCGCGGCGGGCCCGCCCTCATTGCTTCCCACGCTCGCTTAAGGTTACCTCCTGTCAACGCTGTTAACCTAAACCCCGTCATCGGGCGTCAGACGTCTAGAGGCAAGTGGAGTGTCACCCGCGGTGGACGCGTCCGTGCCTATGGAATGTTGCTGTTAAGGTTATTCGCATCCGATGCCGCGCCTACGACCCACGACGCGCAGTTCCCGGGAAGGCGGTGCTTCAGAGTTTCATCATGCCGTCAAGGCTTGGACCCGGCTCCGAACGGCCGTGGGCAGTGCTAGACACCGGGCGCTCGGAAGCTACCTCCGCGGGGCGTGGAGCGCGTTAAGCTTCAGTTAATGAAGCGTGATCGCGCAGGGCGGAGGCATCTGCTCCGCTAAGCTGTTACTGGAACGTGCCTAAGTCACCGCGCTGGCGTGTGACACGTCATGAAACGCTTCTGCGGGCGGTATCACGTTACTCTGCACCCGGTCGGCTCTACTGCTTCAGCCTTTTGCGCTTCCTGCACTCAGACCGGCCCAGCCCCGGGAGGGCGGAGCGGGCACTTCGACCCCGGGCCGTAGCTACACGCCTTGCCCCTTCCCGTTACACTAGTAGATATATCCCCACATGCACGAGCCACCCTTCCCGTAGAACTTGCCCGCGGGTTTGCCGTGGCACGTGCAGCTCGTCTTGGAGCAGTGGCGCTGGTGTCAGAACGGTCGGGAGGGCCGCACCTCGACAAGGTCGCGCTCAGAGAAGGCGGCGTCTTCGGCGGCCGCGCGCTCGGACGTCTCGGCGTTGAGCACCGGTGTCGCGGCGACGAGAGAGAGGAGGGCGAGAGAGACGAGAGCTGCGAACTGGATTAGGTGATTGACTTGCGGGTGGGCCAACCTTCATGTCGATTCTGGTGAACGACAGGACACCGCAAGTCGGCTATATATGTTACAGCGCGGCCGTTCCCACTCCCTCACCGTCCGTCACACCTCGAGCCCGCTCCACATCAGGTCCAGAGGGCGATCGTGGCCTAGGTGACGCTCTCCATCCAGCACAGTGGCTGCGCTGGCCTCGAACTGCTCTCCTTGTCGTGAAGCTCGGAGACCAGGGCGGGGGCTGGCTGCACTGTCCACCTGACCGGCGAGCTCCAGGAATGTTAGACCGCGGTGCACCTCCCAGCTGACATCTCAGAGCCGCGAGGCGATGCACCCCGCGTGATCGTGGGCATGCATAGCATCTGTCGCCTGGAGACACACTCCACATGTATACCTTGTTGAGGGCCGGTGTGTGATCGAGCGTGAGAGCGAGGCGCAAGCACATCGACTGCCGGGGATGTGCGCTTGTTGGAGTGTTGAGTGAACATGGGGTGAGGCATCACGTGACCGTCTCTGAACCACTCTCGTTGACATCTGCAGCGCGGACAGCTAAAAGAGGAGCGTCTCTGAAGAGGCTGACCACTGACAGGATCGAACTGCCGACCTTTGCATTACTGATACGCGCTGCGTATTAGTACAATGCTCTAACCAGCTGAGCTAAGCGGCCGAGAGGGGCTGATGTGTGCTCTCCCTCGGCCGCCAGCGTTTCCGAGGGGGCTTTGAGGGGTGTAACGTCGAGTAAACAGGCATCCCGCATGCATAAATGTCGTTGATGGGGTGCAGAAGTCTGGCGGGTTGGGAGATGTGCTGGATGCACTGGCACGTGACGCGATGTGGCACTCTTCTGTCCCGCGAGCCGGGAACGCTTGCGTTGCTGAGCGCATGTGTCCTCTACTCCGAAAGCCGTTACATGTGGCTGTGAGGGCTATGGGGAGACGATTCGAGTTGTGGGGCTCTGACCAACAGCTGGGAGTCTTCGAGTCTGGGGGGGGCCGCGGGGCGAGAGAGGCGCAAAGGCTGCACGTAGCTGATGGTTGGAGGATCAGAGGGGAGGAGAAATGGAGGGGCGATGAGGGAATAGGGGGGCGGGGGAGTGTACAGGAGGGTATCCGTCGAAGAACGCTGTCGCAAAATTCATGACAGCGGCAGGACTCGCAGTTGCGAACGGAAGACTTCGGCCCGGCGACCCGGAACCCATCGAGTCGGAAAGCTTGGCTACCGCCAACACGGCCGATGGATGTGAGGGGCGCAAGTGTGGGTGCCGTGTGGAGGGATGAGACGAGAAGAGGTCAAGGTGGGGGAGGGAGCGCGGGCGCCGCTCGCGGCTGGCGAGATGCGATTCGCAAACGGCGAGCTGGGAGACGAGAGTGGCACGGGCGGTTGGCGTTTTCATCTACGGAGTATGGTTAATAATGAAGTGCCTACCAGCTGTGGGCAATAGCGTACCGGTTCTCGTCAGCTGTCGATCTCGTGGGAACCCAGTTGCGGTATGCTCAGCACACGCCGGGGCCTGTCCAGCGCCTTGCCCTGCGCGCCCAGGTCACCCGGTAGTACGCCGTGATCATCAGCGTAACATACATGCATTCCAGATACACTGCTGCGTCAGGTCTGCACACGATGGCGACGGTCTCGGGGCCACAAGTGCCGTCTCACTGGTCCATCGCACTGGTCGACGGCGAAGTGTGGAACCTTGGCTTGGCCCTCGACGTTCCGTTCCTAGGCTATTCCTGCGCTATCACTGCACGCCTGGGCGGCATTCCAGATGGTCGTTCGTCAGCTCTCCACCTGATGGCGCGGGGGCGCCACCGCCACATCACAGGCTGTCGCAGGCCCCGCGAATTCCAGATTTCTCTCGTGGCGGGCATGGCGGGGCTGCATCGCGCGATAGGGCCACGTGCGCTACCACTGCTGAGCCTAGGGATATAGGGCTTTAGGGCAGTGGCAACGTCGGTCGACATGGGAGGGAGAGGCCCGGACCTGCCCCTGGCCCGGGCCCCCGCCGATCGGCACGGCTGGAGGTGGCGGCAAGATCGACAATGTTCAAGGAGTGAGACGGATCGACGCGTGCTTCCCCACCTGGCTGGCGTCAGCAGCTCAGTTTAGCACTCAGGCGGTCAGTGTTATCAGCTCGAGGGGAGGTCGTTGAGCGGGGGAACCTCGGTGATGGGCGTTGTGTGGAAGCAAGGAGGAGGGATGAGTGTTGAAAAACCAAACGCCAAGACGGGGCACGCAATATCGTCCAAACACCTCTTTAGAACCCCCAGGCACACTAATTAGGATATTTGATTCCGCTAATGCTCCGGCTATTCGGTTCCCTTTGCTGGAGATCCGTGCCAAGCCATTTTGGATGCCTGGGCGTGGATCTGTGTGGCCTCTTTGTGCTTAATCGCTGCGGCCAAGCCTCAAGCGATGGCGACTGTGGTCACCATCGTGCACCATCTACTCGCCATCAGTCGCGCATCATACACTGGCGCCGCGACTCGCAAAAGATTCCAGCTGCAGCTGACAGAGTACAAAACTGACCAGTTCCGAATCTGACTGCCCATTCCAAACCGCCCCACCCACTCATTCCCACACAACCATGGCCTCCGAAAAGGTTCACGACCCAGACTACTTCCCGCCCCCGCTGGCCGAGGAGGAGCCGCTCCACCTCCAGCACGACTGGTCCGACGAGGAGGAGAAGCGGGCCAAGCGCAAGTGCGTTGCGCAGCAGATCACGAGGGCCATGTGACGCGCACTGACGGCACAGGCTGGACTTCATTATCATGCCGATCCTCACCCTCGGCTTCTTCTGCCTCCGTGAGCAGCGGGTTCGAGCCGCGGCTGACACCAGAACTCGACCGCGGAAACATCGCGAACGCGCTCACGGACAACTTCCTCAAGGACGTTGGGATCACACAGAACCAGTTCAATGTCGGGCAGCAGATGCTCTCGCTCGGCATTGTGCTGTTCGAAGTGCCGAGCAACATGGTCCTCTACCGCGTCGGCCCCGGGAAGTGGCTCACCCTGCAGCTGTTCCTGTTTGGCACCGTCTCGACCTTCCAGGCCTTCCAGAAAGGCTACGGCGCGTTCATCGCCACGCGCTTCCTCCTCGGCCTCACCGAGTCTGGCTTCATTCCCGGTGGCCTCTGGACCCTTAGCACGTGGTACACGCGCTCCGAGACCGCCAAGCGCGTCATGTTCTTCTACTTTGGCAACCAGATCGGCCAGGCCAGCTCCAAGCTCCTTGCCTACGGCATCCTGCACATGCGCGGTGTCGGCGGCAAGAGCGGTTGGTTCTGGCTGTTCGCCCTCATGGGTGCGTTCACCATCCTCGGCGGCTTTGTCTTCGGCTTCTGCCTCCCCGACTCGTTCGAGAACCCCCGCTCGACCTTCCTGCCCAAGTACGACGGCTGGTTCACCAAGCGCGAGCTGCACATCCTGCGCTCGCGTGTGCTCCTCGACGACCCCCTCAAGGGCAAGAAGAAGAAGCACATCGACCGCGGAGCGTTCAAGCGCGCGTTCTCGAACTGGCGCCTTTGGGTCCACCTCTGCATCACCATGTGCAACAACGGCCCCCAGCGCGGCTTTGACACGTACTCTCCCTCGATCGTCAACTCGTTTGGCTACGGCAACCTCAAGTCCAACGCCATGGCCTCGGTTGGTTTCTGGCTCCAGGTGCCCCTCTCGTACTGCTTCTCGTACGTGAGCGACCACTTCAACCGCCGCGGCGAGACCGTCCTCGTTGGCCTCGCCTGCCATCTCCTCGGATACGTCTTCAACCTCTCCTTCTCGGGCCGCACCAGCAAGGGCGTGCGCTACTTTGGTGTCATCTGGACGCAGGCATTCGGCACCTTCTCGCACCCGCTCAACATTGCGTGGATGAGCCTCACGGCCCGCGACTCGGAAGAGCGCGCCCTCGCCATGGCCATGGTCATCATGGGCGCCAACACGGCCGGCATCTACGGCGCGCAGATCTTCCGCTCCGACGACAAGCCGCTGTACCGCCGCGCCTTTGGTATCGGTATCGGCGTGCTCACCGTTGGCCTCCTGCTCGCTGCGGTCCGCTACATCGACCACCTCATCACCAAGCGCCGTGCCGCCAGAGCGCCGGCCACGCCGCCCAACGAGCTTGAGACGCCCACTGGCTCGTCTCCCGCCTCCGAGAAGGACTATGGGTCGACGGAGCACTCCAAGGTTTAAGCGAAGCGGATCGCTTTTGTGTAATAGAATAGATATCGTCGCCGTTGGGTAGCTGGATCCAAGACGGGCGCTGTAGACTTCCAGCCATGCCATTCTCTCGTAACGTACTGTGGGGGTGGGCACAAGGAAACAGGGGCCAGTCCGATTAGAACTGGGGTATGGTCATTGAGTGTCGAGCGTAACACCCCATTCGCCGTGGTCGTTAAGCTCAGCCGCGCCAGCCTCAAGTGCCAGGGCTGCTCGTATGCGAAAGGTAGCGAGATTGAGCACCTTATTCATTGTCGCCGCTTGGCTTCGATTGTGTTGAGGAATACGGCCGCACGTGATCACAAGTCCGATGCACAGATGTCCAGACGATTCATCCGATTTCGGGTGAGAGGGAGCAAACCGAGACGCCAAGACGCCTGTGCTAGCGGCCCTTCCGGACGGACCGCGGCTCTCAGCACGCACACCGGACATGTGACAAGCCACAGACACCATTGAGATCCAGGTCAATCGAGAGCGCGTGCTCATCATTGAGTGGTAGCGTGCCCACGTGCATGTGTACGACTTGGCCGACGCAAGCTCCGCTGGGCGCTGATCCACTCGGGTGGGCCCATGATGGATGCGAGGTGCGAGTTGTACCCTCCTTCGGATCTGGGAGGGTGAGAAACAGTCACGTCGGGTGCGACGGCTCCCATGGCCCATGGCTTCCGAGCTCCGAGGCAGACGCCGCAGACACCGAGACTCGCTCAAGCTCATTACCCCATACCTCGGCAATGCACACGCAGACGCGATCTGAAACGGGGCTCCGTCGTCGCAACTCGAGTGCATCGAGCCGAGCCCTGATGCCGCAACTGAATTGCACCAAATCGGTATGACGCAATGACCCCCCACCCGTGCACACTATCCAAGCTATGCTTCCTCCCTACAGCCCATTCCGACAACCTTAGAACGTAGACCAGGTTTGTGTCCACTAGGCTCTCGCGCTCTGAGACCGGTGCTTCCTTAGTGACCTAGTGGGTAAGCCGTGGCTCGCTGATATCGGCGCCGATAGCCCTCACCCTGGCCTCAAAGTGCATCTAGCGCCGGAGTCGGACCTCGGCCGTCAACGTCGAGGGCTGCAGTGATAAGCCAGTGTTTGGAAACGTGCCCAGGAATAACCTGTGAGTGGCATCTCCTTGAGCGATTTCTGACTCCGAAAGAGTTGCGCTAGCAGGGCAGCTGTGAATTGTTAGTTTCGTTCGCGACATGCTACGGCTGTGGGCCTGGTGATCTGGTCAACGGGTGTATCTTGTGTAGCAGGCTGGCAACTGGCAGCTAGCAGGCTGACCAGATACGAGTGGCCCCGAAGTCTGAATAGTGAATCAGGCACGAGGCGCGACCAGGCACAATCTATTGCCTGCTTGCCAGGCCCAGGTGAACTCACTTGTTGACTCGGGCATGCCGGCGTGTCCCAGCGAAACATGCCTCTGAGCGTTGAGGACACTGCACGCCATCGCTGCCTACCTCCACTCACAACGCAGGGGAGACGTTAGAATACTGTCGAGCTAATGAGCATGTCGGACGAACCAAAGTGTCATTCGAGACAGTGTTTAGAGAGGCACCGATGAAGACGAGATGATCGAGCAATCCGCACCTGCGCCAGAACAACGGACCCAAGGACAAGTGAACGACGTCGCGTCTCGCACCCTCGCACCCTCAGCCTTAGGTTATTCTCCACTCGCAGCTCTGGCGCTCTGGCATTGCAGCGCTCCTGCACTCTTTCCCGGGCCCAAAGGTAACTGTCCCGACGCCGGGGTGTAGCCGCATGAGGTGCCTCGCAAGGCTCTCACGCCTCACACCTTTGGCACTCACGACCGTTGGTGTACCCATAGGTCGGGCGCGGCGATCGGGTCAGCCTTCACTCGCTCGCACCTCTGCGATCTCGCCTAGTCCGGTCACCCGGCCATGCCGGCCACCGGCGCCCCCACGGCCCTCCTTTGAGTACCAGAGCGATGGGAACGCTTACCCATCCTCTGGTATCCCTCCTCGCCTTCCCTCGGCCTCACATCGGCCCACCTTCCTTCCAGAGGCATACTTATACCCCCCAACCCCCGCCAACTCTTCTTGATTCTCCTCATCCTCTCAACTCACTGCTCTTCCTGCTGTTCCTCTCTGTACACACTCCCCTTCCCCCGCACACTGTCAAGTAGCCTCACATCTTCAACCATGCGCTCTGCCGTCCTCGTCGCTGCCCTCGCGGCTCTCCCCGCCGTCCTCTCGGCCCCCGTGGCTGACAACGCCGTCGCCCGTGCTGAGTCGGCTCTCGCCAACCGTGACGCCGATGTCGCTGCCGCCAAGGCGGAGGTTCGCCAGCTCCCCGCCCTTCCTCTGCCTCTCCCCGACATCCTCGGCACTCTCACCGACCTCCTCAACGGCCTCCCCGGCCTCACCAAGGACCTCCTCCAGACCGTCGTCGACCTCGTCACCGGCCTCCTCGGCGGTAGGTTACCTTCACTCATCCTCCTTCCCCCTCTCTAACGACAGGCGCCCCCCTCAACCCCGCCGGTGTCAGCAAGCTCTCGGTCCTTCCCAGCAACCTCCTCGGTGACCTCCTCAAGACCCTCAAGGAGCTCATCGCTGGCCTTCCGGTCCTTGGTCCCCTCCTTGTAAGTAACCAACCCTTCTTCGCTGACACCAGGCTCCTCTCCTCGGCGCTCTCGAGATCTTGACCCAGCTTGGTGGCGCTCTCCCCATCAAGCGCCAGCTCCCGGCTCTTCCTCTTCCCCTGGACGACCTTCTCAAGCAGATCACCGATGCTCTCAAGCTCATCCCCGGTCTCGGCGAGGACGTAATCCAGCTCGTCGTTGACCTTGTTACTGGTAGATCTACGAAGAGGTCGTAGCTGACATCAGGCCTCCTGTCGGGCAACCCCCTTGACCCCGCCAAGCTCAGCCAGCTCCTCTCGCAGCCCGCTGCCCTCCTCGCCAAGATTCTCGCCGTCCTTACCAAGATCGTCGGCTGTGAGCTCTTCCATGTCTGTTCACACTAACTCCAAGCCCTTCCAGTGGTCGGCCCCCTCCTCTCTCCGCTCCTCGCCGGTCTCACCCTTGTCGTCTCCCTCGCCGGCATCGTCATCGGCGCTGCCGTGAGTTGTATCCCGTATCCCTCTCTAACATGCAGGGCGGTGCCGTCGGTGGCGCTGCTGGTGCCGCGGCTCTCGCGTAAGCATAGCACCCGCTTTCCTTCGAAGGTTCTCCTGCCTCTGAACGCCTCTCTTCTTTGTGTACCTTTGTCCAGAATTAAAGTACCGAACCATCGAAATGTATGGCTGAAACACACCCGGACTTTGTGCTTGAAGCTGTCTGCCAGCCTTTGTCGGGTCATCGTCGAGCGAGGCTTTCTATGACAACTTGACCTGTGGTCAGCACGTTGGTTGTCGCGTTGCACACCAGAACACAACGAGCCCGAGTGGCTGCCATCCCCCCACAACCTGGCATGACAAGCCCCATCGCCCGGTGATGGCGGCAGTCCCAGCCTCAGCATGTTGGTGCACCACCGGGGCATGGCTATCACAAGCCCAGGGACTCTGCCGACCCATGTTCCTCAACTCGCGCTTTCTCAGGCGCCCGAGCGCTCAACGCGTCAAAGAGGCGTTGTGGGTGGCCATGGGTGGGCGCCGTTGAATCCCGAAACTTGACGTCACCCTTTGCGCCCTGTCGCGACGCGTCCAATTTGACGCGTCGGCGGGCTGAGTGCACCCTTCTGCAGCGGTATGGTCGTGCATACGAGTGCAAGGCAGCGACCTCACTCAACTCCCTGCTGTCGGCCTCTTACATGCGTGTTGCAGTCTCGCTCGTAGTAGAGTGCCGACCGGGTCTGGCACCGTTTGGCTGAAATTGCAAGTCCGGCAACCCCGGCGTCGATCGGCGCCAAGGGCACATTCCGCAGTCAAGCCACGTTCAACATGATCAACAACACCCACTCTCAATCTCAATCTCATTCACACATCCATCTCTGTCTCACATCCACTGCCACAATGCCCATCCAAGTCGTCACCTATGGTGGCATCGCCGTGCACGGCGTGACCGTCAACGGCGGGCAGCACGCTCTCAACATCAACGGCAACCGGGTGACCATTGACGCGATCGACGCCGACGACGTCCTCATGAACGTCCAGCGCCCGGGGCAGCGGCAGGGCAACATCCATGTCCCCGCGCTCCCGGAGCACGACCGAGCACGTGGATGGCGCCGCCTTGCGTCTGCCGCGCCGGGTGTGCTCGCGTACGGCGTCGACGACGACAAGGTCGTGATCCTGCCGCGCGGGGGAGCCGACTGGATGGGCGCGCTGCCGGACGAGCGCGCGCTTGCGGATGTGTGTATCCCCGGCACACACGAGAGTGCCAGTCTCAGTGGCGGTGAGTGTGTGCGGCTGCTGTGTGTGCTTGCGCGACACCCGACACAACATGTGCGGAGGTGGATGCTCACACCAGGCTTCATCTCGCAGTGCCAGACGGTCGACGTTAAGCAGCAGCTCGAAGATGGCGTCCGCTTCCTTGACATTCGCCTCAAGCTCGTTGATGGAGAGCTTAGGAGTGAGTTCCACGTCGGGCCGGGGGGGGGGGAACCAACAAGGGGCCGGGGCGCACGGCCGGGGTGTGTGGGGCTGGACGGCGCCTCGAGGCCCAGTGAATCCCTCCATTGGGCCTCATGCCGCCGGCAGGCATAGTCACACCTCCGTGCCGAGGCTGCCGAGGTTGCATTCATCGGTGCGCAGTAGCGTTCCCACCCTGCAATGCACTAGCCCTTTCCCACCCCTGCAATGCACTAGCCTGCCGCTCTCCTGCATCTCCCGCCCTCCACCGTCGCCCCATCGCATGGCGTCTGTGCCCCGCTAACGCCAGCCTACCACGGAATCTCGCCGCAGCACTCGACGCTCCAGGAACAGGTTACTTGGGTCGAAGACTTCCTTCGCGCGCACCCGCGCGAGACGGTGGTGATGAGCATCAAGCAGGAGAACGCCGACGAGGAGCGCTTCCCCGAGCTTGTCGAGGAGACGCTCAAGCGCAGCGGCATGTGGCGCTTCGACGAGCCTCTCCCCACGCTCGGGCAGTGCCGTGGGCGCGCACAGTTCTTCTCGCGTTTCGGCAAGAAGAAGAGCGAGGAGTTCCCCAACGGCCAGGGCATCAAGCCCCTCCGCTGGCCGAATGCTGCCCAGGGCGGCTTCGTGGAGCAGGTGCACGGTATCGACTTCCGGATTCAGGACTGGTGAGTGACCCGCAGCTGGTGTCAGCGGCGGGCGGATGGCTATAGTGGCCGGCCTGGCATGACTCGTGACCGGTATCGCGAAGCGGCGCTGGCCGCCAAAGAAGCGCGCCTCTGCCCACAACACTTAGCAACGGGTGGCTTGCGATAACGCCCCTCCCTCGCTGACATCAGGTACGACACTGACAACGTCCCGGACAAGACCGCTGCTTGCATCGCGCACCTCGAGCCCACGCTCACTCCGCGCGGACTGGGATGCGACGCGAACCACCCTTACTCGCTGACGTTCCTGTCAGCAGGCAAGTTCCCCGGTAGCCCGCCGCAGTACATGGCGAGCGGCGGATCAGCGGGCGCAGTCTCGAAAACGATGGCGTTCACCACGTCGATGTTCGCGAAGGGCAAGCGCGCGGGTGACGAGGGTGGCATCAACGCGCGCCTGGGCGCGTGGCTCCTGCGCAACGCGTTCGAGGGGCGCCGCCCTCGCGCGACCATCATGCTCGACTTCTACCGCGACACCGGTGGCCCGGATGGCGGGATGGCAGAGCTCATCGCGGGTCTCAACTACATCAACATCAACGAGTAGACGAAACAAATGGACACTGCGTGGTGTGCTGGACGCCATGCATCTCTTGACATCTTGACACTGCAGAAGGGGAGGACTGCCTGATGTCTTGCGCGCCGCTCATTATGTGGGGGTCTTTCGCCACCATTCACGATGACAGAGTGGCTGGCATGGCTGGCCTGTCTCAGACGAGCACAAACACGATATGGTACAACACTCGCCGCCGTCACTCATGACCTCTCGCCACCACTCACGCCCCTGCCACCACCCACCACTCATCATGAGCAACTCGACTGAGAACGCGCCGACCAGCGCCCTCCTCCCGCCCCCGGACCTGGGCAGCAACGACGGCATGAATGCCCGCCGCCCGCCCCGCGAGGTGCAGGACATGCTCCAGCTCCAGCGCCTGATGCAGGTGCGGACGCCGGTGTTCCAGCTGACCCAGATCAACAGGGCGTATGAGCGGTTCATGGCCTTCTCACGAACCATGGAGGGCGCGGAACGAGCCGCGGCCTTACACGTACGTCAGCCCTGGGGTGGTGCTGACCCAGCGCGCGCGCGAGTGCGAGGCGGCCATGGAGGGCATTCTGAGCGGCCTGCGGCGGTCCGCGGGGCAGCAGGAGGCGGGCCCGTCCCAGCTTCCCCAGTCCCAGCCCCAGCAGTCCCAGCTGCCTCAGTAGCGATGTATAGTCGTATGCCAGAGATACTTGGCATGTCTCAGATGACGTGCCAACGCAGTCAACACCCTCCACCCCCTCCACCACTGACCGGGTCCCCTAGCCGTCCACGGCTCGCAGTCCCCAGATTGTCGACGACCGCGTGCAGACAAGCATCAGCGCCGAACACCGAGGAGCAGAGCGGACACGAGCGATGGGCCTGCTTCGGAGGTTGTATCCCATCCACTACCATGGCCACTCTGGCTACTCCATGCAAAGGTGACTGTCAGCCAAGGGAGTGTGGATGCATCCGAGTCGGATTCCTTGCAGGTTCCTCCATGCCTCAGACAATTGACACAGGCAGCTGACCTGCCGGTGCCCGAGGAATGCATGTCACTGGCCGCCGCGAGATGAGCGTCAGCGCGTCACGACCTCCCGTCAGAGGGCCCCGGATCGGCTACTTTGCAAACCGTGCGGCGAGGCCCGCCCTCGCCCACCCCACTACTCCACACAATGTGCGCCACGCCCAGGCTCTTCATGCATGACCCCGCCCCCACGGTTCCCCCATGGACCCGCGTAGGCGCATGTAGCGGCGCTCAAGTGCTGCGGAACACTGGGGCGGCGCTGGTGCGCTCGGCGTTGAAGCGCTGTGGAATGCCGATGGCGCTCCCGCATCATGTGACGTACTCGGTCCAAGCCATCGAAGCTAGACGCTATAAAACGCCGGCGGGACCACGCTGACACTTCTTACCAACGCACCATGGCCGATTCGCTCATTGCCAGCGCGGCCGCGCGCACCATCGCGGCCATTACCTCCCTCTCGCTGTTCCAGGCGGCGGGGTACCTCCTCCTCGGCCTCATCGTCGGACTGGTAGGCACCTGGGCGTATCTCTATCCGTACGCGGCCTACTTCTCCTCGTCGCGCAATCTCCCCGGCCCACCTTCGGAGCACTTTATCGCCGGCAACCTCCTGTACGTGACGAAGCGCCTGCACCCGCGCCCCATCTACCAGGCCTGGATCGACAAGTATGGCCCGACCGGCCGGCTGCGTGGGCTGCTCGGTGTCGAGAGGATCTACACGGCCGACCCCGTCGCCATCGGCCACATCTTGCAGCACGCCGACGCGTGGCCCAAGTCGCAGAGCACGACCATCATGCTCCGCCGCATGCTGGGCAACGGCCTCATCACCGCCGAGGCGGGCGACCACCGGCGCCAGCGCCGCGTGCTCAACCCCGCGTTCTCGCCTCGCGCCGTCAAGGAGATGGCGCCAATCTTCTTCGAAAAGGCGCGCGCCGTGCGCGAGAAGTTTGCGCAGCTGCTCGACGAGCCCTCCCACCCCCAGTTTGTCGTCGTGGACACGGACAAGCTCGCCTCGGGCGAGAAGACTGGGGGCAAGATCGACGTCGGGCTCCTCATGGAACAGGCGACGCTGGACACTATCGGCGCCGCGGGCTTCGACTATGACTTTGCGACGCTGTTCTCGCGCCGCAGCGAGCTGCTCGACGCGTTCCACAGCGCCATCAAAGCGATGCAGGCGAGTGCGCTCGTCAGTGCCCTCCAGAACCGCTTTGTGCTCTTCAACGCCCTCCCCACCCCCGGACAGAAGCTCGGCAAGGCCAGCCGCGCGACCATGAATCGCGTCGGCGACCGTATTGTTGCCGACAAGACGCGCGCCATCACCCAAATGGGCATCGAGAAGGACACGGACCTCGCCACAGCCGACCTGCTCAGCCGGCTCATCCGCGCCAACCTCGCCACCGACCTCGAGGACCGCGCGCGCCTCAGCCACAGTGAGGTGCAGGCGCAGATCTGTACCTTTGTGAGTTCTGAAGAGCCCTTGCAGACAGAGGAGCTGACCGCAGATATTTGCTGGCTCCGAGACGACGGGCGTCGCCCTCACTTGGGCGCTGTACCGCCTCGCGACAGACAAGGCGATGCAGGACCGTCTGCGCGCCGAGCTGGTTCAGCTGAGCGAGCACCCCGATCTGTGAGTGGCACGTGGCGAGCTGAACATTCTTTACGGTTAGCTGACTCCAGTGACGAGATCCACGCCCTCCCCTTCCTCGAGAACTTCACCCGCGAGATCCTGCGCATGGACTCACCCGTGCCCGCCGTCGGCCGCGAGCCGAGCGCCAAGACCACGCTCCCCCTCTCCCGCCCTGTGCAGGGCCGCGACGGCAACATCATCGACTCGGTCGTCGTCGACAAGGGCACCGAGGTGGTCCTCCTGATCGGCAACGTCAACCGCGACCCGGCGATTTGGGGCCCTGACGCCGATCAGTTCAACCCCGACCGCTACGACCGTCCCGCCCTCGCCTCCGTCCCCGGCGTGTACGGCAACCTGCTGACGTTTATCGGCGGGCCGCGGAACTGCATTGGATGGCGTCTCGCGCTCGCCGAGTTCAAGATTATCCTGTTTACGCTGCTGCGCGCTTACGAGCTCGCCGAGGTGCCGGGGACAGTGCTGCGCAGCGAGACGACACTGGGGATCATGCGTACCCGCTCGAACGAGGAGGGCGTGGTTGTGCCCCTCCTCGTGCGCCCGGTCGGGGAGTAGGAAGGTTAGCGACTTCGGTTGTAGATGTTATGCAGAGGCAGTGTGTGCAGTAACTTGAGCAGGCGTTGGGCCCAGCCCTCCAGCCGTGCCAGCCCTGCTCAAAGACCCAATGTACATGCCCGTCTAGCCTCTAGGCTCTACAACTTGGCCCGCCGCCAGGTCTGGAGCTGCCTTCCGCTCGCGAGCTTCTTGACGACCTGCCCATCGGCAATCTCGTCAACGTCGATGGTGACGAACGCGTTCGTCCCGCTCATCCGGTCGATCTTGACGCTTGCGCGCACCGTCTTCCCAATCTCCGTGGCCTCATAGTACGCCATCTCGATGCCGAGTGTGACCCCGCCGGCCATTGGTGCGCCCCACCACTCGGGCCCCGTGGCGAGGACCTCGAGCGTAAACCCGCAGAGGTTGTCGACGAGCCACGCGTGGCACGCCCCGTGGATGCTCCCGAAGGAGTTGCACCACCGCGGCGTCACAACGCCTTCGTAGACGGCCGTCCAGCCGCGCGGGACGTCGCGCCCGCCCCTGGCGTTGACGGGGGGCAGGGGGTCGTGCGCTATGGGCTGGATGTCGGCGCCGACGGAGTGGGCTTTGGAGAAGCCCTCGGTGTTGCCGCTGTTCATGGCGTCAATGTAAGCCTGCGCCTCGGCGGCCGAGAAGGGCTCCATCGCTGTGGTGGGGAGGGTGGGTAGCGGTGGCAGGACGCACGGGGCGGTGGCGCGCGGAGGAGACGGTCTGGAGGGGAAAAGGGCGTCACTGGCCGCCTCTTGTCGCTTGAGTGATGGAGAGAAGCAGAAATGTTGACGCGACCAGATACGAGAGCGCAGCAGATGGGTATCGGGTGACACCGAAAGCCGGAGTGGGCAATACCCGGACCTCCACCCCCACCCCGGATGCATGCCCCCGGCCCACCAGGACACCAGGCGTTCGAACTTCACCGACGGCCACTTCTGCTCGGTGCTCACGCGGTAAACTTCATGGAGTACATTCGTACAACTTCCCTTTTCTATATCCCATCCCCCATCCCCCTACAGTTGCCAACACTACAGGACCCGAAGCTGAAACCGAAGCTGAAACTGTCACGATCGTCACTCGACCCATTAACCCGCGTACGACGAGACGGGGAGAGTGTGGTGGCGCTTGATGCCCTGCCACTGCTCGTGGTAGTTGGGCTGGATCGCGCCCGAGTCCTCGAGGGCCCACTTGGTGGAGTTGAGTGGCAGGTAAGTCTCGATGAGGCAAATCATCGAGCCCTCGGCGCCGACCTGGATGGGACCGTCGGGAATCTTGCCCGAGTAGCCCATCTCGGTGCTGTCCGAATCGGGGCCGTGCGCCGAGCCCGGGTTGTGGAGGTTGCACCCGTGCCTGGGGGCGGGGTAGCCCGCAATCGTCGCCATGAACTCGGTGACAATGTTGCGGTGGAACCAAGGGGGGCGGAAGGTGTCGTTGACGGCGCTCCAGCGGCGGGGGAAGGCGCAGAAGTCGATGATCGACGTGCCCGGGGTGTCCGAGGGCACCTGGAGGACGCACTGGAGCGAGGGGTCGGCGTGGTCGAACGAAATGTTGCCGACCGAGCAGAACTTCTGCAGGTCGTAGCGGTAGGGCACGTAGTTGCCGAGCCACGCGACGACGTCGTACGGGCTGTGGTCCTGGGTGTACTGGAAGAGCTTGCCGCCGTACTTGTTGACAATGGTCCACTGCTCGTCCGTGTCCTCGTAGCACGCGGTTGGGGTCTCAAAGTCCTCGATGTTGGCGAGGCCGTTGCCGCCGATGGGGCCGAGGTCGGGGAGCACAAAGTGGTTGTTGAAGACCTCGAGGACGTAGCCCGAGGCGGGCTCGTTGGGCGAGTGGTCGCCGACGCGCGACACGGTAAACTTCATGTTGCGCTGGACGACGGCAATGTGGCACGGCGGGACGTGCATGCGGCCGTACTCGGTCTGGATGAGGAGCTCGCCCTTGACGGGCATGAAGAGGAAGTCTCCGTCGGACGAGTAGAGCGCCTTCTTGACCATGTCCTGGCCAAACTGGTAGGCGTGGACGGCGGCGCCGCTCTTCATCTGCGCGTTGCCGGCACCGCAGATGGTGCGGATCGAGTCGAGGAAGTCGAGGTTCTCGGCGCCCTTGATCTTGAACGGGTCCCAGCGGAGCTGCTGGGGCGTGCTCTTGATCTCGTCGGTGTTGTCCTGGTTAAAGTTGTAGACGAGCGTGTTGTTGCCCGTGTAGTCCTCGTAGCGGTCGTGGACGACCGAGGGACGGATGCGGTAGAGCCACGAGCGGCGGTTGGTAGCGCGGGGCGCAGTGAATGCCGAGCCGGTCATGCCCTCAGTGTAGAGGCCGTAGGGCACCTTGTCGGGGACGTGCGCATACTTGGGGAGGGAGTTGGGGACCGACTCGGAGCGGAACGACGAGCCAAAGCCCGCTGGCTGTTAGCAGTGGCCAAGATGGAGGTGGGAGTGGGCGTGGAGGACTTACGGTGGTACTCGAGCTGGTCGTACCCGGTCTTGGCGTTGGCAGAGGCGATGGTCATTGTAGTTGTCGTCGCGGAGGGAGGCGAGGGGGGAGGGAGTGCGGCGGATGGTGGTGGGCTAGTGTCGTGAAGCGAGCTAGATATATCTTCGCGTCGGGAGGTGTGCGTCAATGCCCTACGCCTGACGTGCGATGTGGCCGGGAATCGGCATCCTGTATGTGTTCGGTCAGCAGGTCTCGCGGACGACTTGCGTGTGCTGCAGAGCTGCAGTCCTCTCAGCTCCGCTGACATGGGATTCCTCGCCCTGGATTCCCCCTGGTGCCCAGCTTGGGGGATGTGCGGGGGTGGGGGTGGGGAAAGCCGCCACTTGGGGTCAGATCATATCATGTCAGCTGATGATGGGCGAGAGCCTTTGTTTTGGCGCATCCTGTATGGCGGATGTGGCTTTGGGTTCGGTGACGGCCTGGGCGGGGCCGATCATGACATCCCCGCGGGGCTTCCATCCGGCAATACCTCCACATGGCAGTCGCATCAGCATTGCTGATGAAACTTGACCAAGGGCCAAGCCTACGTCCACCCCAGCCAGCTAGCTAGCTGGCAAGCTCACCTGACGTACATACCGCCGATCTGATACATGCCTAAGCGGTATTCGGGGACGCCTTAGTAGCCGGTCCACGACCTGCATGGTCATCATAACGTGCGATAACACGTTCCTGTCATCCTAATCATCGTCCATACCATCATGTCGGTCCCAGCGCACATCCAGTCCTTCATCGACGACTTCTACGCCAAGTCGGACGCGCGGGACAACGCCGCTTGGGTCGGGTGCTTCACTCCCGACGCCAACCTCGACATGGCGGGCAAGGTCGCGCAGGGCTCGGAGGGCATCAACAAGGTCTGCGAGGGCGTCTGGCAGGGCCTCGAGCGCCGCGAGCACCACATCGCGGGCGTGTACATCAACCCCAAGAATGAGAACGACCTTGTGATCCTCGGAAGCATCGACGTCGACCGCAGCGACGGCGTGCAGGTGCGCGGGCTGCAGTGGGGCGGGCGCATGCAGCTCAAGGGCGGCAAGCTCGCCGACTACAAGGTCTGGGTGGTGAGTTGTGGGCTGGGCGCGCTGACGGACAGCTCCCTCCCCCGGCCAAGTCCGGCTAGGCTGTGTGCTGTAGTCGGATGCAGAGTCTGTGAAGAAGCCCACTGTGGAATTGCCGGCAGCCGGGTATGCAGGGTGGCGTTCGCGTCCGCCCACAGCCGGGTCGCGTGTGCATCCTTATTAATGTACAGTACATGTCTGAAGCACACCGTCTTCCTTCCCACCACTCCACTCACCATGACCTTCTCCACCGTCCCCGCCGATGTCCACGCGTACGTCGCCGAGTTCTACCGCCTCTCCGACGTCCCCGACGACCAGTACGTCGACCTCTTCCACGACGAGATCGAGTTTGCCGTGGGTGACCGCGTCGCGGACAGCCGCGAGAGCCTCAAGGAGATTCGCAAGCGTGGATCTGCGGCGGTTGCAAACCGCGTTCACCACCTTCACGACATCTACCTGAACGAGGCTGAGCCCAATGTCATCGTCGCGGTTGGCAGCATCGACCTCGACCGTCTCGTCGACGGGCTGCAGATCCGTGGGCTGCCGTGGATGGCCAAGATCGAGATGCTCGATGGCAGGATCAAGAAGTACCATGCGTATGTGGTGAGTCGCTCGGTACGTGCTGTCTGATCTCAGAACTTCCCGCCCATCCAGAGCGTGTAGGTCATGGAGGAGTGTTGTAGCAGCTTGGAGCGTGGTTGTACTTTTGGGATGTAAAGCTTGCAACACAACTGTAGTTCATCGTTGTCGGAGCGGCCCAGGTTGCCGGGGCTCCCATGTTGCGGGGGCCATGAACCTGTAGTTGCGCTTCGATGCCATGTACCTGCTCGCTATCCACAGAGCTGTGCCCAGCGCCGCCCTATTCTACCCTGTGCTGCCCGGCGCTGTCCACGGCCGCCAGCAATGAACAGCAGGGTCAAATGATGGGCAGCCGAGGTCACCGATGTGGAGGTGGGGGTGGGGTATATCCGTGCGGGGCGTGTGGGGTAGGCACGGTGTAATACCCTTCCTTAACCGACGTAGATCATCTCTGCTGACAACATTCTTCAAACTCGGCATTCGGCTCTGGCGGGCCCGACCGTGCAGACCCCGCACTCCACCCCAGATCATATCAGCTGATGTCAACGTCCCGAGGTGGGCGCGACGCCGACGCAGGCCGACTTCAATAACAACGTGAACGCAACAGCCAACTCACTTTCTCCCTCATCACCACAATGACCGCCAGCACATCCAGCACTAGCAAGAGAGGAGCTGCCAAGCTCCGCGAGATGATCGCGACCGGGCGCACGATCATCTCGCCCGGCGTGTACGAGGGCCTCGGCGCGCGTGTGTGCCTCCAGAACGGCTTTGACACGCTCTACATGGTGAGCTATAAAAATCGTATTGATCTGACAGCAGACCGGAGCCGGCACCGCCATCGGGCAGCTCGGCATGCCCGACCTCGGCCTGACGACCGCGGACGACATGGTGCGCAATGCCGCCATGCTCGCGAGCCTGGACCGCGACGTGCCAGTGATCGCGGACGCGGACACGGGCTTCGGCGGCCCCGTGATGGTCGAGCGGACTGTGAGTTCCCATGATGGGTATAGTGATCTGGCTAGCTGTTCCCACTATCCCAGCTGCCTGGCGCACTTCATCAGCTGACCCCAGGTCGAGCGCTACATCCTCGCGGGCGTGGCCGCCCTCCACCTCGAGGACCAGGTGATGCAGAAGCGCTGCGGGCACCTCGGCGGCAAGGAACTGGTCGACGAGGCGACATTCCTCGCGCGCATCCGCGCTGCGGTCGCCGCCCGCGAGCGCACCGGCGGTGACATTGTCATCATTGCACGCACGGATGCGCTCCAGAGCCTCGGGTTCGACGCGGCCGTCGACCGCCTCAAGAAGGCCGTCGAGGCCGGCGCGGACATGTGCTTCCTCGAGGGCATGACGAGCAAGGAGCAGATGACCGAGAGCGTCAAGCAGCTGGCTCCCACGCCCTGCATGCTCAACATGGTCAACGGGGGTGTTACGCCGCTCGTGGACGCCAAGGAGGCGCAGGCGATGGGGTACGCGCTCGTGATCTGGCCGATCTTTGCGCTCATGGCCGCGTTCAACGCGTACGAGAAGGCCGCGCAGGAGCTCAAGTCGACGGGCTTCCTCGCCGACATGAAGGACAGCCAGGACGGGCCGGTGCGCGGCGGCGTGCGCGAGGTCTTTGAGCTGTGCGGGATGAGCAAGTGCGTCGCGTTCGACATGGAGATGGGCGGCGCGACGTACTCCAAGGGCGGGCCTTAGGCTGTTTCCGTGGTTCTGGGTTGTACAGGGTACATGCATGGATTCGTATACTACAAGATGGGAACTACTGGAAGTTGGGGAGGAGCTCGGGGAGCCACTCGGCGTTCCAGCCCAGCATGGAGAGGAGGGCGTCGACGTCGCCCTCTTTTTGTTCCTGGAACATGTGGAGTGGGTCCTCGAGCGGCGTCGTCGCGGGATGCACCGTGGCGAGAATGCCGGTCTTGTCGTCCACCTCTGGGAGAGGGACGGGCTCAATCAGCGGCATGCTCGTTGGGCTCGCAAAGTGGATCTGGAGCTGGGCGATAGCACGCGCCGCAAAGCAGTCGTACGTATGGGATAGCACTCGTGTGTGTGGCCATCCTGTGGTTAGCGGTGTCTTCCCCCATTCTCGACTCATATCCCTGCACTTACCCTTGCAGAACGACCGGAGGTATGCCTGACACTTCTCGACGTCGTCGATCGCGGCGGCGCACCACGCCGCATCGCACTTGCTCGGGTCACCGTCGAGGCGCAGCACAGCATACAGCAGTGCCATACCCATGATGATCATGTAGTTGAAGTGGAAGTAGCTGTCGCCCATGAGCGACTGCTGGTTCAGCGCGACCATGTACTCGAGAGTCGATCTTGCGCTCTCGCGCATGATCCGCGCGTCGCCGCCGTTCGGGTTGAGGTGCGGGCCGTGCAGCTGCCCCCGCAGCAGGTGTTAGTACATGTCGAGGTGGGTGGACGTTGGGCCCTGCGGGCGCTTCTGCGTGGCGCGCTGCGCGCGCTCGTGCCACGCCTCGAGACGGGCGATGAGGTCCAAGGGCCGGATGTCGGGCCGGGTGCCCCGCTGATAGGAGGCAAACGACCACTCGATGGTGCGCAACTCGACGTTGAGCTTGGTCGTCTCGATTGGGTCGAGGCCGTGCCGCTCGGCAAGGAGGTGGTCGAGGCTCTCGGGCCACGCCACGGTGATCTGCGCACCATCAAACCCCACGGGAAAGTTGTACAGGAGCGACGCGAGCCCCTGGTCAATGCCGTACAGCGACCAGAAGAAGGCGCGGCGCCGGTCGCGCTCGCGCTGCGGCAGACTTGCTGGGGGGTCGTGGTACAGGCCGAGCGAGCGCATGACGTGTGACGCGAGTGGTGAGGCGTGCGCCAGGTCCGGGTTCGCCCAGTCGAAAACGCCGTACAACGAGAGGAGAAACAGCGCCTCGGCACAGCGCTACAGGTCAGCTCAGCCTCATTGGATAACCTACAATGGCCGGCTCGGTGCGCAGCACGACTCCGATCAGACTGAACGCCTTCTGCCGGAATGCAGCTGTATCGAGCTGCTCGCCGTCACGCTGCGCGAGATACTGGCACGCAATGGCGAACACGAGGGTCATCGTGTACTCCTGCAGCGGCGTTGCCTTGGCGTCCATCACGGCGTCCAAGCTGGTGTCAGCCCCTCCTTTACTGCACGCACTCTCGCCGCATGTCGTCTTGCCAGTACATCGGGTAGAGGGGGTTCATGGAGATGAAAGTGTCGACGAGTAGCTCGCCGCGCTCGCGAGTCGGCCACTCGGCGGGTGCCCAGTGGTTTGTCTCCTCGACTGCCGCCGCGCCACCGAGGTGGATATGCATCGTGTTCGTGATGCTGATCTGCTGCGGGTGGTGGAG
>JAMALN010000201.1:0-48355 GCA_023630115.1 Cutaneotrichosporon sp. PK4640
CCAAAGGGCGCAAAACGCGGAAGACTTACACAGTAGGCCAGTAGTGGAAGTCACTGCCAGTCAGTTTCCGAGCATCGGGTGGGGAAGCTTACACTGCGGTCCAGAACGGATCATCGCCGGGGTAGAAAGTCCGGCCTTCCTTGTTAAACTCATCCGAGAAGACGAGCTCGTAGCCCTTGCCGTCGTGACCAACGCGGCTGTGAGCCTCCAGCGGGGTGTCTGGGTCGATGAGGCTGGGGAACCCAGGGATCAACGGGACCTGGCCAGTGGCATTTGTGCCGCCGAGGTTGAAGGCGCCGTTGTTAGATTGATGCCGCTGTGTGTACTCTGTGATAATCGGGTACCCAGCGAACAGAGTGATGAGGCAGAGAAGGAGGAGGACGAGACACCCGATGTTCGCAATGCCACGCAGAGTGAAGATGGAGCCGCCCCTGTCATTCTATTGGGGTGTTAGCTGAGCTCGCGTTTACAACCATGGGGACATACCTTGCGGTCACGCTTGGGGTCGGGGTTGTGAAGGTAGTCATCGGCTTCGGGGTCGTTCCAGCCCCACCCGTCGCTAGCGCTTGATGCTGCTCCACCACGGGTGCCATGGGTGGAAATCGACCTCGGCGCCGACAAACGCGATCCAGAGGACAAACGGGATCCCGCTGAGCCCCCGAGCAGGGATGCCGTGGAAGGGACCGGGTCCGTTGAAGCTGCTGGGCCGTAGCGTCTGGATGATCGCTGGAGCAGTTAGCACCAGCACATTGTTATGGTCAAGTCTGCTGCTACTTGCCTGGCTGTAGTCGATGTTGGGGCTACGGGTGCCTGTGCCCGGTGGCAAGAGTGCACTGTGGTCTCCGGAGGCCGACATGATGTCGGTATGGCTTGACGGTGTTGTATACGCGAGAGGGGGCTACTTTTTGCAGGAGAGCAGCGACTTTGACCTTGGGAACAAGCGTGCCAAGTAGTGTCTGGGAAGGATGGGCACTAGTCGGGGGGCGGTGGGAAGGGGCGAGGAGACAAAGCTCACGTCCAGCAAGTGCCGGTTGAGTGAGTGGGACAGTGGATCGGACACGAAAGACAGAGGGTTCAGACGAGGTGGGAACGAGGTTGGGGCAGGTTGATCAAGGCAAGGATGCGGTGCCAGTGTAGTTTCCCATGCAAAAGCTGTTCGTGGCAAATCAAGACGTGTCGTAGGGAGAGGCGATGAGGGGGAAGAGGGGTTCTCGAGGTGGGAGGTGCAGGTGGAGCGGGGACCAGGGAGGAAAGGTGACGAGTTATTAGAGGACTGTGGGGAGTGGGGATTGAGAGACGAAGGTCGGTCGTGCGTATCTAGTGTAGTGCAGGTCGTTTGATGATGAGGACGGAGCAACGAGGATGGATGGATGGTGGTGGTGGTGGTTGTGAAAGGAGAATGGATGAGTGAGGGGGGAGGGAGGAGGGAGGAGGGAGGGAGGGAGGGAGGAGGGAGGGAGGGAAGGGGGAGGGAGGGGACAGGGAGAGAGAGCAAAGCAAGGGGAGGCTGGAAGCTCGAGGCTGTTTGGTGTGTGCGTTTGGGTGTGGATGTGTGTGGATGTGTGTGTTTTGTGAATAGGGCAGGGGGGAGGGCGGGGGGGAAGGAGGCGCATGGAGAGAGGGGTGGCGGAGTCGCACTCGGGGCTGTGCAGGTCTTTGTACAGGTCTTGTACCTTGTCCAGCTACAGTGATACACAGCACGTTAGCACTACAAGCAATACGAGTTTGAGTAGACCTATTCTCCAATCTCCTATTCATATTCCTGTCCGTTCTAATACAACCCCCATAGTATGTACCTCTGGTTGTTAGCGCGAGGACCGAGGCCGCAGAGGGTGATGGTAGGGACCTTGGCAGAGGGTTAAGGGTACTTTAAGGGCAGCCCTCTACCAAAACACGCGCAGCGCATCCACACCCCACACCACAACCATCATTACAGCTCGCATTCTCTCATCTACTTGCCCAAGCATGCACCCGCTTGCTTTATTACCCATCATGCCCTAATGTGTAGGGCGTAGTGTGAGATATTTAAAACCAAAGAGCTGTACTATTGATTCATTGGCATGATGTGGAGATGGGAATGCGATACCAGGGAAGGACGGGAACGGGGACAGAGAAAGGGTGGATGGAGGCATGGGGCGCGGGGGGTTTGCTCGTTGGGGCGTTGGGGCGTGGGGGTGGCGTTGAGAGTGCCCTTTGGCTGTAAATCCGGCAGAATGGGTGCTTGGCGAATGACATGGCGCAGAAGCCAGAAGGAGATGACCCGGCGTTACTGCACCCACCTGTAGAGACCCTGTGCCTGCGTGCCTGTCATCCAACGGCCAACCGAGCACCCTTTGGGCAGTTCAACCTTAAGACCCGAGACCCTGCCCACCCACTCCATGCTCCAGCCGTCCCACGTCCCAGCCAGCTGTCCCAGCTCTCCAGCGTGGCCAGGTCAACAGCCTGAAAGAACTGACAAGCTGCGACGAGCGACGAGCGCCGATGAGGGTTATGAGATGGAATAGTTGTTGAGCCAGGTCCAAGGATACAGGGAATCGCAGGCTGCCCTCAGGACATGGAAGTAGTAGCGAACAAGGCACATGCCATTCTCCGTTGGGATCGTCAGCCCGCGCATGCCAGCCCATCCCAACAAGCAACAGGTGGACTGGGCACCTCAAAATGGTCAAAGACTCGAAGGTATAAACCCTCCTGTACTCCTCCGTGGAGCACAGCCCTGGCTTGTCGCCATGTTAACATGCTTGCTTGATTCATACCGGCAGCCCATCTTATAATCACCCGCCAGGCCATGCAGGCCATGTATGTACTGTACCTGTGCAACCCGGGGCCTTGCATACTTGAATACGCCCATAGGGCTACTGATGGCTGATGTACGTGGTGCGCTTGACGTGGTGTGTGTGGCGTTCCCTGACCACAGTGTGGTAATGAAACCACAAACTAAACAACAACAGAGTGTGCAGTGGATCCAGCGGACAGGTCCAACAGCTAACAGCCTACAGCCAAACGGGTTCGGGGCGTCTGGGAAGCTGGGACATGGCTGATCTTTCCCCACATCCCAAGACCCCCAAGCCAAGGCGACGACCACAGCCTACAGCGTTATCAACGTGCTACAGTACTTTCCAAGGGAGGGCAGCATTCTGTGTCGCAGTTTTTCCACCAAGCATGATTCTCTCCTCGCTCAGCATGTCCGACTTTGCGTAGTCACCCCACAACACAACTTTGTCACTCGGCAGGGCAGCACAGTTGATTCCACAAGTGCTCTTGAGATTGCCGTGTGGTGCGGTGGATGAGCGTGGGGCGGCCAGTAGATAGGTTGGGCTGACAATACAACTCGCCCAATTTTACCATTAATAAGTGGACGTCTTGTGGTCTGACCTCTTGGCGTACGGGCGTGCTCGTGCTCAGGAGCTCGGGAGCTGTGGGTATGTCTACTGTGGACGAGCCGGACGAGCAAGAGCTTGAGCAGGAGAGTAGCTCAGCCAAAACAAACTATGCTTAAAAAAGAATAATTCTATTGTAATTCTTTGCTCAGATTATCCCAAGCTGATCACGTGGGGCCAACACGCGTCGTCCTTTCCCAACGTCGTCATTGTCATCTCGTACCAGCTGTTCATTACTTCGTTCAAACCACCCATTAACCTCACACCATGGCCGCCCAGACTCAAGCCTTGAGCACAACGCGCCTGCTGGAGCATGCCAATGGGCTGCGCCAGTCCGACCCAGCCGCGGCAGAGTCCAACTATCGCTCTGTCCTGTCCAAGCAAACAAGTGAGTGGCCACACCTTGCCTGGCTAACATCCACAGCCGACGAGCAAGAGCTCAAGGACCAGGAGGCCGCGCTTCTCAAGCTGGGGTCATTGTATTGCGACGAGAAGTACGTTGTGCCCCTTGTCGCTGGCTGACCCTCAGGAAGATGAACGAGCTTGCTCAACTTGTCGTCGACTCGCGCGGGTACATGTCTACCGTGGCCAAGGCCAAGACCGCCAAGCTCAGTGAGTTTGGCACCATGTTCATCGACATGGCCTCTTGCTGATGCCTACTTTATAGTCCGTGCTCTCATCGACCTCTTCCCACCTTCGGCGCGTGACCTCCAGATGCAGGTCACGAGCGAAAACATCGAGTGGGCCCGGAAGGAGAAGCGCGTCTTCCTTCGCCAGAGCCTGGAGATCAAGCTTGTTGCCCTGTGAGTCATGATTACAGATGTTCCTGACGCTCTTCACAGCCACATCGACGCGCAGAACTATCGCCAAGCTCTCACCATGACAGAGGATCTTCTCAAGGAGCTCAAGCAGCTCGATGACAAGATCATTCTCACGGAGGTCTTCCTCCTGGAGTCGCGAGCCGCCCATGCCATCCAAAACCTTCCTCGCTCAAAGGTGTGTATATCGCCCCGTGGTGACTGCTGACACGACAAGGCCGCTCTCACATCGGCGCGCACGACTGCCAACTCCATCTACTGCCCTCCCATCCTGCAGGCACAGCTCGACTTGCAGGCAGGAGCCCTCAACGCAGACGACAAGGACTACAAGACCGGGTACTCATACTTCTTTGAAGCCTTCGAGGGGTTCATTCAAGTGGACGAGAACGACCCGAGGGCGCTCAGCTCTCTCAAGTACATGTTGCTCTGCAAGATCATGATGGGCTTGGTGAGTCGCTTGATACAACAGTGCTTGGCCCGAACTTCGCTGACCCGACGTAGCCCGACGATGTTACCGCTCTTCTGACTATGAAGTCGGCCGCACGTTTTGCTGGCAAGGATCTCGATGCCATGAAGGCAGTCGCTCGCGCGCAGACAGAGCGGAGTTTGGAGATGTTCAAGACGACCCTTCAAGACTACCAAGATCGTGAGCAGGTCACTGTCCCGATACTTACACCTTCTCAGAGCTCCACAAGGACCCCCTTATCCGGTCTCACCTTTCTGCTCTATATGATACGCTTCTGGAGCAGAACCTCCTCCGTGTCATTGAACCGTATTCGTCGGTCGAGCTGTCGTGGATTGCCCACGAAGTCGGTCAAGGCCGCGATGTTGTCGAGGAGAAGTACGCACACTTTACCGGTTGCTGCCCAAGCTGACATGCAGGCTGAGCCAGATGATCCTCGACCAGGTCTTCTTTGGCGTCTTGAACGAGAAGGCAGGGACGCTTGAAGTCTTTGGGGAGATGCAGTCCGAGGTGAGGTCATTGTTTCATGTGGATGTCGCATTTGCTGACGAGAGCAGGGCTTACTTAGTGGAGCCTACGACACGATGAAGCAGATGGGGAGCGTCATTCAGGCGCTCTACGAGAAGGTACCTCTTGGCTGCCTTGCCAGCATGACCGAGATCAAAGCTAATGCCAGGCGACGAGCCTGTCCTAAGCGACAGACGGTGGGCACCTGGTCCAGGATGAGAACGTTACAGGAGGGGTGGTGGGGGTTGAAGTACACGGTCGAAGATGTTGATGCATTCCACTGTAGATGAGGTCAAACTTTGTGCAGCGGTGGTCCTGGCTAACTCTGGCCGTCCGCAGTCTGGCGGCCGGTGGGTGACGGTGAGCACAACAAGCTGCAAACTGCAAGACACAGACATCTCAGCCATTTGTGAGTTGGTTCTGGATGGACCAACGTGGGTTTGGTTCCGGCGGGGAGTGGGGGGGGGGGAGGTGAGTGGGGCCCCGAAGGCGCGATGGCCCAAGGTGGTTGCGGACATCGCTGACACACCGCACGCTGACGCGCGCTGGTGAGCATCCGGTGCTTGGGCATTCCTCACGAGCTCACGCAGCTCACGACTCACGCACAGCTCATACGGTCGTCTTGCCACTCAACCACTTCATCCACATCATCCACATTGTCCACATCCTTCACTCGACCACTACTCCTCTTGACTCCTCTTCCCAATTCCTTTGTCCGTCCATCCTCACCATGGCAACGCTGCAGTTTCAGCCGTTGCAGTCCCAGCCGACCCCAGAGTTCTGGGCGTCTCTGACAGCCCTCAAACTCGACAAGCTCGGTCTGGATGACTCTGTTCTCCCCATCCACGCAATCGTCGACGAGGGCCGACAACTTCCTACTCCCACCTCTCATCACGATCCCCAGAATACCCAGCACCACACTTCGCAGCATTTGGTTCATGGTGGGGTCCTGTTACCCGCGACCGCCTTCGAGGAGCCCAACACGACGACGTGAGTCAAGCAGGGTGCTCCCCCTCTCCGACCCCCCTCCCGCTAACTCCTCAGTGCCAATCAGCACTCCATGGTCTTCAAAGGCGAGTTTAAGAACTTCAATACCGTCGAGGAGTTCCGTTCTCCGCAGGCCAAGAAGATGCTGTTTGACTCGATGGTGGCACGGGTGGGTGTCGACTGCGCCTTGAAAGGTTATCGGTCACTGACACGTAGATGATCGAGTCATTTGAGACCGACAGCCCCATCTTGAACAGCTTCATAATGTTTGCCTTTGCCGACCTCAAGAAGTACAGCTACCACTACCGTTTTGCGTTCCCAGCGCTCGTCTCAAAACCGGCGTGGCAAGTCGAAGGCTCGTTTGAATCGGCCATGCGAGAGGTCCGTTTCGCTGAACGCGATCCACGTTAACCTGCAGGACGTCGACGAAATTCGGACTCTCGTGGCTAACACTTCAGAGCACTCCGTCAAGAGCCTCGATGCGTTTGTCGTGAGAGGCACAGCGGGGCAACGCCAGCTCGCCCCTATCACGCAAGCCAAGGTCTTCTTTGAGGAGGTTCCTGCTGCGGAGGTAAGGGTTGTGTGCTGTCATGTTGCTGACCGGGCCAGAGGATGCTGGTCTTCCATGACCCATCGGCTCTGTCCAACAACCCGGGGTGGCCATTGCGTAACGCCCTCTATTACTTGCAACTGCACCAGGGTATTTCCTTAATCAACGTTCTCTGCATGCGCCAAGGCGATGCCAGCCGGATGGTGCGAGTGTTCACGACCGAGCCAGCCGGTCCGTTTCCCAAGCCCCAGGCGGTTGGGTGGGAGCGCGATCACAACGGGGCGTTGACTAGCAAACGGGCAGATCTTGGTGCATCCCTTGACCCCATTCGGTGAGGGTGCATGGAACGTTCGTGTGCTAATGACAGTCTCGCTGAGCAGGCCGTCGACTTGAATCTAAAGCTTATGCGTTGGCGAATTATGCCGGAACTTGATCTCGACAAGGTGTCATCAACTCGGTGCTTGCTCCTGGGTGCGGGTACGCTGGGATGCTACGTAGCGCGCGCTCTCATGGTAAGAGTTGGGACCGTGTCGCAGGACCTTACTTGCAGGGGTGGGGCATCCGAACGATCACCTTTGTCGACTCTGCTCGAGTGTCGTTCTCGAATCCGGTGCGGCAGCCTTTGTTTCGTTTTGAGGATTGCCTCAATGGTGGCAAGCCGAAGGCGGCGTGTGCAGCCGAACGGCTCAAGGAGGTCTTCCCCTCGATCGTGAGTTGGTTGGCACTCTCTCCCTCGTCGCTTGCTCATGCCAGAACGCGGCCGCCCACTCGTTCATGATTCCCATGCCGGGGCACCCGGTGGGAGACCCCGATTCTGCACCCGACGCCAAACAGAGTGTGGAGCTCCTGGAGCGTCTCATCTCGGAACATGACGTCGTCTTCCTCCTGATGGACTCTCGAGAGTCGCGTTGGTTGCCGACGTTGATCGCCGCAAGCCAAGGCAAGCTCGTCATCAATGCAGCTCTCGGCTTCGACAGCTACCTTGTCATGCGGCATGGTGATGGGGCATTCGAGAACCATCCGAAGCGCTTGGGTTGCTATTTCTGCAACGACATTGTCGCGCCTGCCGATGTAAGGCCCAAGGTTTGCGTGAACGCTGACAAGCCGCAGTCGCTGACCGACCGCACTTTGGATCAGATGTGTACAGTCACCCGCCCCGGCGTTGCCCCTATTGCTGCAGCGTCAGCTGTTGAGTTACTTGCTGCCATCCTTCAGCACCCTCTGGGGTAAGTACAGCAGCTTTGATGTGCCGGACATCACCGTCCCGCAACCTCGCATTCCACCCCGTTAACGAAACAGTCGAGGCGCTCCAGCTGAGCGACCCAGTCAAGTGCGCTCGGAAGCCCAGCCTGGCTCCCCGCTCGGACCTGTGCCTCATCAGCTCCGTGGTGCTCTCAGCCAATGGAATACGTCCATCGTGGAGGGCTATGCGTTTGAGCGCTGCACGGCGTGCAGCGAGAAGGTGAGTGGTCTGCAAAAGATGCGCTGAGACAACCCAGGTGGTGCAAGCGTATCGGGATGGCGGAGTTGGCTTCCTCTACCGAGTGTTCAACGAGCAAGGTCTTCTGGAGAAGGTGACTGGGCTGGACAAGCTGTACGAAGAGGCCGAGGCTGCGCTGGACTCTGTCGATTGGGAGGAAGCGAGTGACGATTCCATCTGAGGTAGGTTGCACATGATGAGTGTTACGTAAACTGGCTTTGTAAAATTGCTTCCGTTACTGGTTTAATGTAAACAAAGGCAGGCGCGTGTCGGCCCATCCCCGTTCATCATTTCTCTCTCCACTCTCGTTACTCTCGCTCTCGCTCTCGCTCCCCCTCTCTTTCTCGCGTGTCCCTTACTCCATTTGCGCGCACACAATCGCTACCCCAACCACCGACCCACTCTCACTGCCCGAGCTTCTCCAATCGCCCACCTCGAACCGTCCCATCACTCCCACCCCATCACTCCCACCACTCCTCGCACCAGAACCCGACACCCGACACTCAACGCTCCATGCATCCTCCCCGCCGAACGTTAACGTCAAGCGGGCCTGCTGGAAACTCCGCCATGTTCTCGAACAATACTGGTCCCCCGACATCCACGAGGAAGCCCCCTCTCCGGAGTAGCGGGTTGCCCCGAGCATCCATGGCTGCGCATCCCTACGCCCCCGTCTCGCGTCCCTCGACAGCCGCAGGAGAAGGCCCGCTTCAAAAGCGACGAAGCATGATGCCCCCCAGCCGTCCAGCGGATAGCTTGCTTTCGGCGAGCGCCAGCCGTGGCGATGGGGGGTTGACTGGGAGAACACCGCAGTCGGGGCGCGCTCTCACTCAGTATGTTGCATCGGCTGGAAGTTGGCTGACGCTCAGGACTCGCCGATCATCTGTCTTTCCTACCGGCGGACGTCAATCCACGCTCGCACCCTCGTACGGAGCTCACTCATTCAAAGACCCTCGTCAAGTCAAGGCCCCAGGGTTTACCACCCAGTGCAAAGAGAACATTGCTGGACACCTGGCCCGCTCCCGGGCACAGCTGCCGCTTAGTGCCAACTGGCAGGCATCCCCAACCGCGCGCGAGTTTCAGGATCTCTTCCGATACCTGGCCACGGAGCTCGTTGGACCCAACTTTCCCTGGGGGAAGAGCTTCGAGAAGGACTGCTTGTCGATCCTGCGCGACCTCCACTACCCCGCTCTCGATACGATCAGCAAAACAGCTGTCATGGCCCCTGGCAGTCGACAGTCTTGGCCTCACATTCTCGCGATGCTCGACTGGATGGTAGAGCTGTGCAAAGTGAGCTCCTTGTTCTGACCACACATACTGACGTGTGTCACAGGCACAGCAACGATGGCACGACCCTGCGGCAGTGTCGGACTCACTCCTCTGCCACGCGAGCGAGTTGCCTCTTCAGCACCCTCAGCTGGAAGAGCGGCTCTTCTGGGACTTTGTCTCCGAAACGTACACGGAGTGGTTTGACGGCGCCGTTGAGGAGTTTGGACCTGCTCAACGACAGCTGGAAGAAGCGTATGGTAAGTGCAGTGAGCGACTGGCGCTGACCCTTCAGACAAGATCGCGGCTTCCTCTGTCGAGGAGTGTGACCGCCTGGAGCGCGAGATTGGCGAGAAGGAAGGCGAGCTGCGACGACTTCAGAGTGAAGATGTGAGTCTCTCGGAGGCGTTCATGCTGATAAGCGTCAGTCGCCTATCAAGGCGATTGATGAAGAGTATGAGCGGTTCATGAGCGACAAACTCAAGTTCGACAATTTCATTGAGAAGCACCGTGAAAAGGTCGACAACCTCAACCACCGGATCGAAGGAGTGCGTGGAGCCATAGGAGATCTCGGTACGTGGTACATCTCGTTGTGTGCTTGACTGACACCCAAGTTCAGCGAACCGCGGCCGCACGCCAGCATCTCTCGGGTGTCGAGGCCGAAGTCGCTGCGCAGAACTTGTCACCGGATGAGATCAGCCGCATGCAACACGACAAGGTTGCCCTCACGCAGCAGCTGCAGGACATTGGCAACAAGATTGCTGAGGTCAAGCGCCAGTGTCTTGACCAGGAGGTGCGCGTGACGAATTGCATGGACGAGTGTGAACAGCAACTCGACGCGTATGACCTTCTCGGCAACCGGATCTCTACTCTGGGGGTCACCCCCGACCCCCTTCCGACGGGCTTTGTTCACATCGACTATTCGCTCAATGTGGTCCTTGGCGCCGAGGACGTTCAAGCGATCCTACGGAGTGGGCGCGCCAAGCTCGAGACTATCCGCCCTGCCTTGGACAGCTACGCCCAAGGATCGCGAGATCAGATCGACAAGCTTTGCGAGGAGGAAACGGCCCTTGAGCGCAAGCACCAGGACTTGATGGAGAGCGTAGACAACAAGCGCGAAGAGGTCCTTCGACGGAAGATTCGCTATGACAAGGAACGCAAGCAGGTCGACGAGCAGAGGGAGGTGAGTCGCTTGCAGTGGCTCGCCGTATGTGGGCCTGATGCTGACAGCACTAGATGCTCAAGGAGGAGAAGAGCGAACACGGGATGGCCGTGGCCAACCTTGAAGCAGAAGTGCGAGGAAATGGACTACCGCAAGGCGGGGTGGTACAGGCCAAGGCTCGTTTGGACCGATCAAAGATGGTGTAAGTCGGGTGGGCCACAGCGCGCTGGCGTTCGCCGGCTGACACAGACTACAGGTTCGAGAGTTTGCTGCAAAAGACCCAACAGCTTCAAGTGCAAGCCCTAACGGAACTCCTCGGTCACGTCGAGGCCATATCTTCGTGCAAGGCGCGCGCTGAGGAGAGCCTTGAGTCGGTCATGCGCTTCGCTGAGCGGCAAGACTGAGAGTAGTGCGTGGACGTCGGCCGATGGAGAAGATGGAAGCGAGCATTAATTGGTTTGTTATTATCATGTCTGTGCAGCTTGTACACTTGTCTGGTCTGTGGTCTGTGAGTGTGTGCGGGACAGAGATGACTTGGAGCTGTCTAGGTCGTGAAGTTGGAAGCATAATACCATAGAGCGGTGGTGGATGGCCGCATGTGGCAACCAGAAGAGGTACGAAGACGCGGCTCGGTTCTCCTCGTGGTTGGTGCTGCTGCCCTGTCTAGACCCTGAACCCTAGAACAACCCCTTACAATAAGCTGGTGTCAAAGTTAATACACCAGTGTTGGTAGTATTAGGTGGTTTGTATTTGAGTAGTGTTAGTAGTTTTAGTTTCCCACTCTACTCGAGTAGTGCTGTTCCCCACTGCCCTAGCGAATCTGCGATCCGCACATCCGCGTCTCACGCGCGCGCCCATGCCGTCCCTCACGTGCCCTTGCCCAAAGCCCATCCGCCCATCCGCCCAGGTCCAGGCCACACCCCACGCGTCAAGCTCGACGTGTCAAAGTGTATAAGTGTACCAGTATGCGATCCTTGTCACTGGAGCAACTGTCCTCGTTCTGGTTGGTGGGTGGGGTTAAGAGGGGATGGTAAGTATAGGTAGACGAACAGCCTGGACATGATGGAAAGAGTGGACTGTGGATTAGTGGGCATTTGCTGCGTCTCTTGAGTCTTGAGTCTTGAACCATCAACCATCAACCATCAACCATCAAATATTATCCATGCACTAATTACACTTTGCCATTTTAAAGCACGGCACACTAACCCCTTTACGCGTCCCTCCCTCGGATCCCTCGGGCCCCTCACCCCTTGACCCTCGGATCCCTTTAAACACCTTCCACGCCGCGCAACCCGCTCACCCCGCTCACCCCGTTCCCCCTCGTGCCCCTCGTCACCCAATCCACCCAATCCACCCAATAGAGCCAGATCCCACTCTCTCACCCAATCCTCTCGTCCCTCTCCACCCATACACCCACCCTCCTCTCAACCTCTCAACCTCTCCACCTCTCCACCTCTCCACCTCTCCACCCCGCGCACCGCGTCGTCCACCTCACCAACCTCTGCTCCTTCTCATCTCCATCCTCCACATCCCCCTCTCTCCCCCTCCCCCCCTCCCCACTCTCCATTCTTCTTCTTCATCTCCCTCCATTTCTTAACCACACTCTTACTCGTCATTCAAACTCCTCTACTCTCCTCGGACTGCTGCTTGACTATCCACTCTTCGGTCAGACGCCCAACCACACGCGTCCCCGCCTCAACCTCCATCCCACAATCCCACCTCGTCGCGTCGTTGTTGGCTTCAACTCTTCCTCAACCGTCCTTGTATCTCGGCATCGGGTCACAGCAACCTCACTCCCCTAGTCCTTGGCCTTGACACCCCCATTCCCATTGCAAGCGTCCACACTCCTCTTGCCCCTGCGCCCAGTTTCCATCTCTCGCTGTCTCAATGGCGTTGGTCTACGCCAAGGGCACGCGGGTATGGCTCCCCGACTCGGCGGCAGGCTGGATACCCGGCACTGTCACTGCCATCTCCCTGCCCGCCGACAAGGAGCCGTCCTCGGTCGCAACCATCTCGGTGGCCGTCGACGGAGCGGCACCTGACCACGCCGGGGCCACCAAAGACATCAAGTGTACCTTGGCCGCCCTCCAAGCTGCCTCAGAGCCCAACTCGAGCGCCCTCTCTGCCTCACCTGTCAACTCTTCCCAGGACGTGCCTCCGCCCTTGCGCAATCCTCCCCTTCTGGAGAGTTCGGAGGACTTGGCCAGCTTGAGCAATCTCAATGAGCCCAGTGGTGCGTTGCTCTTGCATCTGACACGTTCCGATCTAACGGCGCAGTGCTACATGCGATCGCGACTCGCTACGAAGCTCATCAGCCATACACTTATTCGGGCATTGTCCTCGTGGGTCCACTGATTAGTGTTGGGCACTGCTGACATGCACCAGGTTGCTCTCAACCCCTTCAGTCCAGTTCCACTCTGTGAGTTTCCGTGCGTGGGATATCGTCTGACACACAGACGGCAACGATATTCTTCATGCATATGCTGGAAAGAAGAAGGGCGAACTCGAGCCTCACCTTTTCGCAATTGCTGAAGAGGCGCTGGACGATATGCGCAGGGGCAGCGGAGGGGGAGGAGTCGACCCGACTGGTGCGGGCGATCAGACAATCGTCGTCAGTGGAGAAAGGTGAGCTCTACTTTGATGCCCGGTCGGCTGACATGCAGCGGAGCTGGCAAGACTGTGTCTGCCAAGTACATTCTCCGCTACTTTGCGTCCGTGTACAACCCATCGCGCAACGAAACGAACGGGGAACGTCGCAGGGCCGACGGTACAAACAACGACGAGGAAGGAATGAGCGAGATTGAGCGACAGATCCTGGCGAGCAACCCCATCATGGAGGCCTTTGGCAACGCCAAGACAACTCGTAATGACAATAGTTCGCGGTTCGGGAAGTACATCGAGGTGAGCTACGCGATCTGAGCTGGGCTAACTGCAATAAAGGTGCTTTTCGACAAGGAGAACGAGATTGTCGGCGCTCGCATTCGCACATACCTTCTGGAGCGCTCCCGCCTTGTGTATCAGCCGGAGACGGAGCGCAACTATCACATCTTCTATCAACTGCTTTCGGGTGCTCCCTCCAAGGAGCGCAAGGACCTGTCTCTTCCCACGGACCCCCAGCAGTTTGCCTATCTTGCTGGCGGCGGCCCCTCCTCATCTACCATTCCCGGTGTCGACGACGTCAAAGAGTTCCGTGACACTCAGGAAGCCCTTAGCACCGTTGGCATCTCCGTCGAGCGGCAGTGGAGCATCTTCAAGGTTCTCGCCGCCCTGCTTCACCTGGGCAATGTCAACATCACGCAAGCGAGGACGGACGCTGTTCTCTCCGACGACGACGAGTCGCTTATTCTGGCCACCAACCTCTTGGGTTTGCCGGTCTCCGACTTCAAGAAGTGGACGATCAAGAAGCAGCTTGCGACGCGCACCGAATCTGTTACAACCAACCTCACAGCAGCCCAGGCAACCGTCGTGCGCGACTCGGTTGCCAAGTTCATCTATTCTTGCCTCTTTGACGTATGTCGTCTCACCCTTCTCTGTTCTTGTCTAACTCTGCAGTGGCTCGTCAGCGTCATCAACGAGAGTCTTGCCGGCGAGAATGGCGTTGGTGCGCAGAAGTCGAGCAAGTTTATCGGTGTCCTGGATATCGTGAGATCAGCTCGTGTCTGCGCCATCCTGACCAGCAGTACGGTTTCGAGCATTTCAAGAAGAACTCGTTCGAGCAGTTCTGCATCAACTGGGCCAATGAGAAGCTGCAGCAGCAGTTCAACGCTCACGTGTTCAAGGTATGGGCGGAAGCGAACCCCGCTGACAGGAGCTTGAGCAGGAGGAGTACATGCGCGAGCAGATCAACTGGACTTTCATCGACTTCACGGACAACCAGGCCTGCATCGATGTCATCGAGGGCAAGATGGGTGTCCTCGCGTTGCTGGACGAAGAGTCTCGTCTCCCCTCGGGCGCGGACGCGTCGTTCGCCAACAAGCTCCACCAGCAGCTCGGCAAGCCGGAGTACAAGGGCGTCTTCAAGAAGCCCCGTTTCAACCAGAATGCCTTTACCATCGCGCACTACGCCCACGACGTCACATACGAGGTCGACGGTTTCCTGGAGAAGAATCGCGACACTGTTCCTGACGAGCACCTCACCCTCCTGCAGAGTGCCTCCAACGACTTCCTTCGGGAAGCAGTGGAGCGGTCTCTGGCTGTGGCGAGCACCGCATCCACGGCTTCTGGTCCTCGACAGGGAGCGAAGCGCAGCGGGCCAGCGGCGCGGAAACCTTCTCTTGGTTCCATCTTCAAGCACTCTCTTATCAGCCTCATGGATACGATCAACAATACCAACGTCCACTACATCCGCTGCATCAAGCCCAACGAAGCCAAGAGGGCGTGGACATTTGAGCCACAGCAAGTGTTGTCCCAACTGCGCGCTTGTGGCGTCCTGGAGACGATTCGGATCAGCTGCGCAGGCTACCCGAGCCGTTGGACCTTTGCCGAGTTCGCCAACCGGTACGTTTAGTTTGCACGGCAACACATCTGCTGACTCTTACAGATACTACGTCCTTGTCAACTCGAAGGAGTGGGAAGGGAACTCGGACGTCAAGGCCTTCTGCCAGCTGCTGCTCCAGCGGACGCTGCGTGACGAAGACAAGTATCAGATCGGTCTCTCCAAGATCTTCTTCCGCGCAGGCATGGTCGCCCAGCTCGAGGCCCTGCGTACCGCGAGGCTGAACGCACTCGTCACGCTAGTCCAGAAGAACGTGCGCCGCCGCATCGCGTACAAGCAGTATCAAGACCTGCGGAAGAAGACCATTACCATCCAAGCGTGGTGGCGTGGTGTCCTCGGTCGTCGACTTGCGGAGGAGACGAGGAAGCATGCGGCTGCTGTTCTTATTCAACGCGCTTCTCGGGCGTATCTGCAGCGCCGTTCCTATCAGCAGACCAGGCAGGCTGTCGTTACCATCCAATCCGGTTAGTGTTAAGTCAGTTCTGTCGCTAACTCTGCAGCCGTGCGAGGCTACCAAGCACGCAAGCGCTACCACGAGGGCCGTATCGTGGCTGCAGCCGAGACGCTGCAAAGGCTGTTCCGTGGAAGGTATGTCCACCTGTTGGAGTTGTCTCTGACGTCCCAGTGCCGCCAGGAAGAGGGCTGCGGAGGAGACGAAGCGGATCATCATTCTCCAGACTCTCTGGCGCCGGAAGCTGGCGGTTCGCGAGCTCCACGCGTTAAGGGCCGAAGCCAAGTCGGCATCCAAGCTCAAGGAGATTTCCTATCAACTGGAGAACAAGGTCGTGGAGCTCACCAAGTCCCTCCAAAAGCGCACCGCCGAGAACAAGAGCCTCAACGTGCGCATCTCAGACTTGGAGAAGGAACTTGCAGTCTGGCACACCAGGCACGACGAGACCCACAGTCGCGCCCTCGAGTTGGAGACCAAGCTCGCCTTGCCTACCGTCCCGCAGTCCAAGTTTAACGACATGCTGGGGGCGAAGAACGACGCCGAGTCTCGTCTGCGCGCCGCCATGAAGCGAGTTACGGAACAGGAGGAGGACGTTGCCCGCCTCACTAGTCAGCTGGAACGTGCAACCGCAGAGTTCCACGAGCGACAGGCGGCGATCGACAGTGCTGTGGCAAGACACAACGAAGACGCAGCGACGATGTCGGCTCTGCGACAGGAGGTGGCGTCGTTGAAAGAGCAAATCAGCCGCGCCAACGCGCTTCACGCTCTCACCAAGGGATCGCGCGAACCACCCACCTCCCCTACCTTCGATCGTGGTCTTCGCGACTTTGCCAACGGCCTCCACAACGCCGAACGCGGCAATGGCTCCACGCGTCGTCGACAGCGCCGCCACAGCACCACCGGGCACGGATCGTCGGCAGTCGTCCACTCTGACGACGATGGCTTCGACTTCAAGAAGGCGACGTCCAACAACCCTCGAGCCGTGTCTGTCATGTATCCGCAAGGCACCGCTCTCCGCGGCCGGGACTCCAACGGGCTGCCGACTGTCAACGACTCCACCCCAGACGAAGTTCTCCGTCTTCTCGAGGACGAGGAGGGGCTGGACGAAGACGTGCTCACTGGGCTCATCGCCAACCTCAAGATTCCTGCAGCCAGTCTTCACAACCCGCCGTTGGCAAAGGAGGTCATCTTCCCCGCCCACCTCATCTCTCTTGTGTCAAACGAGATGTGGAAGCTCGGGATGATCCCGGAGAGCGAGCGCTTCCTTGCCAACGTCATGCAGAGCATCCAGAGCTACGTTATGGTGAGCTCATGACATCCCCGTTGTTGAAGCTGACTTTTCAGCAATTCAAGGGCGAAGATGTGATAGTGCCCGGCATCTTCTGGCTCTCCAACGTCCAAGAGATCCTCTCTTTCATCTGCGTTGCCGAGTCGGACGCTCAACAAGGTGTTGCCCCGGGCATGGACGAGCCGGGCGCGCGCGAACTGGACTGGGAGGCGTATGAGCGCCTCGTTGGCATCGTCAAGCATGACCTCGACAGCCTCGAGTACAACATCTACCACACGTGGATGCTCGAGGTCAAGAAGAAGCTGGGTAAGATGGTCATCCCGGCATTGATCGAGTCCCAGTCGTTGCCCGGCTTCATCACCTCGGATGGCAGTGGCAGGATGTTCTCGCGCATGATCGGCATGGGCGGTGGGAGCAACCAACCGGCGGCGAGCATGGATGACATCCTCAACCTTCTCAACAAGGTCTGGAAGTGCCTCAAGAGCTACTACATGGAGGAGAGCGTCATGCAGCAAGTCGTGACAGAGCTGCTCAAGTTGATCGGCACCATCGCCTTTAACGACCTCATCATGCGGCGTAACTTCTGCTCGTGGAAGCGAGGTACGTCTCCTCCCTCTATGGTGCTGACTCCCGAAGCCATGCAGATCCAATACAACATCACTCGCATTGAAGGTGAGCAGTCCCTGTACTACCCGTTGCTGACATGTACCAGAGTGGTGCAAAGCCCACGACATGCCCGAAGGCCTCCTGCAACTCGAGCACCTCATGCAGGCTACCAAACTTCTGCAGCTGAAGAAGGTGAGTCTCGCAACGCATGCGGACCAGGCAGAGCTCACCTCTCAGGCTACGCTCGGCGACATCGAGATCCTGTTCGATGTCTGCTGGATTCTGTCGCCCTCTCAGATCCAGAAGCTCATCTCGCAATACCACAACGCCGATTACGAGGCTCCAATCTCCCCCGACATCCTGAAGGCCGTTGCTGCTCGCGTTCGACCCGAGGACAAGAACGACCAGCTGCTTTTGCAGACCGAACAAGACGAGGTTGGGCCGTACCAGATCCCTCCACCCCGTGACATTGCTGGCTTGGAGACTTGTACGTATACACGTCGCGGCACTTGCTAACTCTTCTTCCAGATGTCCCTGCCTGGCTCAACGTTCCCCTCATTCGGCGTCTGGCTACGTTTGTTGCGTAATGTCATAGAAACGAGAGTCCCATGTTCCCCAATGTACAGATGACATGACACGAAACGCGCGGAAGCTCGGAGCCTATCGTCCAGCCCCAGGAGATGAACTACATGTGGTATCGGTTACTTGGAGGGGACATCATCTCGATGCTCTCCATGGGCGAGCGATGGTCGTGATCCCAGACCAAGCCATTGGTATCGTCGAAGGGGTACTGGTTGCGCTGGTGGCCATGGAGATAAGGCAATTGGGCGGCACGGGTCGGGAAGACGGCATCCCAAACCTCGGAACGACGAATCTGGAGCCCTAGACATGTGGAGAGGAAGCTATATATGACCGCCGCGACACTGAGTGTTAGCTCCACTGCTCTAGCATCCGCATCGTGTACTACTCACCAAATGAAGAAGACGATGAGCGAGAAGACGAACAACGAGTTGTCCATTTGGGGAGTTTGTTGGGAGTGTTGACTGATGCCACAAGAGAGAGTGAGAGGGCGGACTGAGTGGTGGGGCCAGAGAGAAGAGTCAACTAGTCCGATGATTGAGACGATGTGATGCTTCCCCACTTTGTCAAGCAGCCATGCCAGGCACCACCTCCACCTTGACTTTGCCACCCACAAGTGTTTCAAGCCACGTGCTGATCACGTGACCGTGGGTTTGTTGCCGCCAACGCAAAAGTTGGAGATTGTCGATGCCTGCAACACCGCTACCGTGCAGACCTCAATCCACGAGCAACTCGCACTCACTCAACCGCAACTACACTCTCTCTCTCCCTCGACATCCGCCCGCCTCGCCATCTGTCACGATGGCTCCCCAAGCTCATCACCATCGACCAACTCTAAAGCAGGTCAGTCTACCTTCTTCTCCCCGTCAGCCCCACTCTAGCTCACCCCCCTCCAGTCCAACAAGTCGTTCAAGTCCAAGCATGCCTCCAAGGGTGCCAGGAAGGCTGCTGCAAAGGGTAGGTTTAGACCTTTACCTCTCTCGTTTGGAAACCCGTTCACTAACCACGTCTCAGGAAAGACTGCGGCTATTGCTGCTCCCAACGCGCCAACTCACAAAGCAGTCGACGCCGGGTCAAAGAAGATCCGTCTGAACCAACAGGCTCAGAAACGGGACGCAAAGCAGCGTGCCGGGCGTGAGGACGCCAAGTTCTTCTCCATGAGCTCAAACGGAGGTGAGTGACGGTGACACCTCTCTGAAATGTGCCCAACTTACCAGAGCAGGCAAGGTCCCGCGCATCGTCTCCATTGTCCCTCTCTTGCCCTCGCTCTCCAGTGCGCGCCTGGTCCGCGACCTGCTTCCGGCCCTCGGTCTCTCCGAGACCGACATCGCTGCGCTTGATTGGGACGGCCAGTCGTCGTTCGTCACGCCCGCCCCACGGTTCAAGTCGGCCATCCACTTCAACATCGTGCCCGCTCTCCAGCTCTTCTCCACCCTTGATGTTGCCCTCGTCAGTGACATTGTCATCATCCTGCTTAGCAGTGTGGATGAAGTTCAGCTCGAAGGTGAAGCCATCTTGAGGTGCCTGCAGGGGCAGGCCGGTGCCGTGACCACCTTGGCTTGTGTTCAGGTATGTCACACTTCCTATAATGGTGTCTGATCTTGCAGGCCCCGGAATCGAGCACATTGGCAGGCGCTGCCAAGTCACTCGTGCACAAGTCGCTCTTGTCCTTCTCGCGCTACTTCTTTCCCTCCGTGGACAAGATCTTCTCAGCCGACAACGCCAACGATGCCATTCTGCTGGGTCGTGCCTTGTGTGAGACTTCCCCTGCGTTCATAAATCACCCCGACGGGCGCGCATGGCTGGTTGCCGAGGAGGAGCCTACGTGGACCGCTTCGGCAGACACAGCCAACCACGGCGAGCAGCCAGTCGTCGAACCCGGATCGCTGCGGGTGACAGGCACAGTGCGTGGGGGTCGCCTCAGTGCGAATCGGCTTGTCCACTTGCCTGGGTACGGTGACTTCCAGATCGCAGAGGTAAGATCGTCACCTACCAATGTTGTGCTGACCTCTACAGATCTCGGCCGCACCCCCTCTGTCAACCCATCGCGCCCGCGATGCGTTCCCGCCCGCCATCTGTCTCTCATCGCCCGGTAATGAGGCCGATGACCTGACAGCCAACAATGTGCCAGACCTGCTTGCCAACGAGCAGACATGGCCAACCGAGGAGGAGATGATGGGAGCTCAAGGCATCGAGTCGCAAGATCTCCCGAAGCGCGTGAAACGTGTGCCCAAAGGTACCAGCGCCTACCAAGCGGCTTGGATGCTTGACGAGGACGACGAGGACGACGACGATGCCGACGATGATATCGAAGGCAGTGATGGAGAATCTGGCAACGACATGATGGACGCTGGGGCTATCGACTCTGGTATGATTAACGGATGCGCGACGTGCTCACCCTTTCCCAGACATGGACCTTGCGGCACATGGCGATGCGGAAGAGCTGGAGGAAGTTGAGCTCGATGCGCCCAGCGAGGCTCACCAAGAGATGACAGCCGAGGAGGAGGAAGCTCAGTGAGTCAACGTTGGTAACGACACTGACACACCAGGTACGAGGCATACCTTCGCGAGCGGGAGCGTGCGCAGCGGGACGACATCAACTTCCCAGACGAGATCGACACACCGAGGCATCTTGCCGCTAGCGTGCGCTTCCAGCGCTACCGTGGGTTGGATAGCTTGCGTACCAGTCAATGGGACGCGTACGAGAATCTGCCTCTGGACTACGGCGAGATCTTCCAGTTTGTGAACTTTGCAGCGACCCAGAAGCTGGTTGAACACGAAGCTCGCGAAGAGGGTGTCGAGGTACGCTGCTTTGTTGGGATGGAGCTGACAAGAACAGCTCGGGACTCGTGTGACCGTGGTTATCAACAACGTTCCTCGGCAGGCTGTGGCTGAGCGGGCCCAGGGCTCTCCATTTGTTGTCCACGGCCTCCTTCGCCACGAGCACAAGCAGACTGTTCTTCACTTCGTGGTACAGAGGAACACCGAGTACACGGAGCCGGTGCGCGCCAAGGTAGGTTCAGTCGCGCTTTGTAGTGCCAGCTGACAGCAAGGATCCACTTCTGCTGTGTGTAGGGCCGCGGCGCTACAACATCAACCCGCTCTTCTCTCAGCATGTTCGAGGCGGTGGCAAGGGCGTCAACAACGTCCACAAGTCCGAGCGCTACCTCAAGCCCGGTTCAGCGACTGTCGTGACGACCTACGGCCCAGCGTGCTTTGGCAAGCTTCCCTGTCTGCTGCTCAAGCAAGGCTCTCAAGCTGGTGCGTTCTCGAAGCCTTATCCGCTCACACCTGCAGGCCTCCCTGACCTTGTGGCAATGGGCTCGTTCCTTTCGTCTGATCCTACCCGGATTATCGCAAAGCGCATCATTCTCACCGGCCATCCGTTCAAGGTTCACAAGAAGACTGCGACCATTCGGTACATGTTCTTCAATCGCGACGACGTCCAGTACTTCCAGTCGGTGAAGCTTCACACCAAGTACGGCCGCACTGGCCACATTACCGAAGCTCTTGGAACGCACGGCTACTTCAAGGCCCACTTTGATGGCCCTATCCAGCAAATGGACACCATCTGCCTGAGCCTCTACAAGCGCCAGTTCCCGAAGGTGAGTAGAGAACGTTGGGGCGCGAGCAAGCTCTGTGTTGACGCTCCAGTGGTCTACTACGTACCACCCGTCGACTTCGGCTCTGGTACAGGAGAATGACGACACACATATGGAGTTGGAGTAATCCATGCAGGGTACATGAATGTGTAGATGCTTGTACAACAACTCTGACACGCGCTTCATCGCAACATGTCCTTGACGCCCATTCCCATGCCGAGGCCAGGTGGCATGGACTGTTTCCGAGTTGCGGCAACGGCCTCCAACGTCGCGTTCGCTTGCTCTAGAGAGATTGGCGTTCGTGTCGAGGCAGGCTGTGCTGCGATGAACGGGTGGCTGAGCAAGGCAGATGCGGTGGGTCGAGCGTTGTGGTCGTTCTCGAAAGTCAGGCGAAGGAAGTCGGCAGCGTCGGGAGAGACATCGCTAGGAGTGGCGGGCCGACCTCCAAGTGAACCAATCTGGTCGTCAGCTCGTTCACGTCATCTCTGCCAACAACCCACCCGGAAGATGGCCTGCATTTGCGTCAGATCGGCCCAAGGATGGGTGCCAGTCAGCATCTCCACCACGAGGCAGCCGACGCTCCAGATGTCCGCTTTGGAGGTGTAGCTGGTCTGCTTGACAACCTCTGGAGCCATCCAGAATACCGACCCTTGCAGTGAAGGTCGATTGGGCCGCTCCATTAAGCCTTCCATCAGTCGACAAACTTGCCAGTTCACTTACTGCTCTCCGTCTTCTTCGAGATACCGAAGTCTGAGATCTTGATCCCGCCCTTGTTGTCGACCAATATGTTTGCTCCTTTGATGTCGCGGTGTATGATGTTGCGCTCGTGAAGATAGTTGAGGCCGGTGAGGATCTGGCGGGAAAAGTTCCGGACGAGAGCCTCTTCGAACGCCCCATAACTGCTCAGAAGAGCGGCGACCGAACCGCCTGGCACATACTCCAAGAAGATGTAGAGGTTGTTGCCGTCAGTCGCAGAGTCTAGGTGATTAGCGCAATCCCGGCAGGCAGAGAAAGATGCTCACCGAGGTACTGGACAATGTTCTCGTGCTGCAGCTCCCTCAAAAGCTCTATCTCTCTCTCCAGCGCTTGAACAGTGCTGCGCTTCTTCTCCTCGTTCCTCGCGTCACCGGATGGCAAGTCCACCTGTTTGACAGCCATGAGGAGCCCAGAGTGGGCGTCCATGCCCAAGAAGACTGAGCCGAATGACCCAGCACCGATCAGAGCGCCCTTGATCCACTTGATGATCTGTCTCGCTGGAATGTCAGCGGCCTGGTAGTGACTCGACATGACGAAGCACTCACATCCCCTCGACATGTATGCCTTTCCTTGCTCGTGATCCTCGCTGTCTGTGGAGGTGGTGGACTCTTCAGACTCGGTGTCGGATGGACTGGAGTCGGTCGCATCGTCTTCGCTCGGGAAGACATCCGAGGCGGCCGGGGTGAAGGGGCGGTCATGCTCTTGAGAATCATTAAGGGTGGACATGCTAGCGCGGCGGTTCTCGACTTCGGCAGTAATCTCGTCAACAGTGAGAAGGCTCGCCGTGTCGCTCTTGTCTTTGCTTTTGCGGATGGAAGAGATGACGCTGATCCGACTCAGGTTGGATCCCGAGGACCCACGCCGCCCCTGGCGCAGCGCCGGTCGAACCGTTGATGGTGCAGGCGAATATTGCTGCAGAGAGTCCACTAGGCTTTCGCCGGTGGATTCGAAAGGTGGAAGAAGAGGAGGATGAGCGTCGACCGGAGCAGCGTGCTGAGCTGCCGCCACTGCTGCTGGGTCGCCAGACTTGTTGGACATTTCGACTTCTTCCGGGATCGCAGCGTGCGTCGTGGAGGAAGAGACGGTCCGCGTCGAGGGAGGCCGGGCCTTCCGATTGGGGCTTGCTGCGTCGAGCGTTCCAGGTGGTCCAGAGTGGAGGGATGTGCTGGAAGTCGCCGCTGGGTGCACAGCGCCCACAGCGAGGCCTTGAGCTTGGCCTTGAGACAAGCGCATCATGCTTTGCCGCACCGTCTTCTCAAGATCACGCTTGCGAGCAGATGGGAAGTAGTCGGCAAGGTGATTGGAGATGAGCTCGCTCGGAGGGCGGTGTCCGAAGAAGTTGTACATCTTCTTGCGAGATGTGGCCCCAATAGTCGACGACCTCGCCGAGTCGGTGGGAGGGACTGGATCGATGGCGCCCGGGACTCCGAGGCTTGACATGATCGACACGGTGCTCGCCCTGTTCGTCTTCTTACTAGCAACTGCCATAGCGGGCGACTCTGGGTCCCGCGTGTCACCGAGCCGGCTTACCCCCATGGTGGAGTATGGAGGGGAGTGGGGCGAATGAGGCGGAGGCGGAATGACTCCAAAGAAGCCCTCCATGTTCTTGCGATTGACGGAGTGAGACACGCGTCGCAACACCAGCCCGTTCTCTCTAAGAACTGCTGGGTCATTGTGCATGCCAATGCGAGGTGATCGTTGGCCTTGGCAAATGTCCAGCAAAGCAGACTCTGAGAGTGGCATTTCTTCAGTTGTCAGCGATACCATAGGGAGGGGTTCCACATACCTTCTGAGCCTTCCGACTGTACGAAAACACCCCAGCCGTCAACCTCCAGACGATCGCTCTCGCTATCATTGTCTGCTCCGAAGCTACTCATCCCGGTGTTCCCCTTGCCGAACTTTTTGAGAACCCGCTCGAGTACTTCGACTCCACTTGTGCAGGTGGACACGTCGAGCTTTGTTGTGCGTCCATCCTCAGAGTTGACAAACTTGACGACGTGTCGGCGCAGATCTTCCAATGACGGTTGGCCTGGGCGGGGAGAGGGGTCTACGGTCGCTGCAAGGCTTCCGGATTGCGTTGCCCGAGAGAATTGCCTTCGTTGAGGGTCTGGACCGAACTTGTTCCCATCTTGCCGCAGAGCAGATGCAAAGGGGTGCGGGGGGTTGCTCTCGCGAACGGAACGCTGCGTGGGGGACATGGCCTTTGGGTCAACCCGGTGCGGCGAGTCGGAGAGTCGGGGCATGCCTGCACGATGCTTTTGCGCGTCGGCTCGGCCCAAGCTAGCGGATCCAGCGTCATCCGGGTTCGGACTAGGCGACCGTCGATAGTCACGCGGGAGAGGGGGCCGCAGAGAGGCGGTTGGGTCCTGGATCGACTTCGCTGTTAACGGTTCCGCTGGGCCGGGAGTCTTGAAGGCATTGGGCAGATGGTGGGACTTGGGCGTGACGGCTCGAGACGACGGAGACGCGATAGACAGTGTGCCTTCTGGAGATGAAGCGGGTACAGGTCGTTGGAGGTTCAAGGGGGGTGGCCGTGAAAGCTGGAGACGCTTTGAGACGAGAGCAGTCGCCAGTCTCTTGGGGACTTGGGAGCCCTTGGGGTCGTGTTCAAGGGGAATGGGGCTACCCTCGGCAGGCGCGGTGACGGCGAAAACGCTTCTGCTCAGTGGCGGTGGTGGTGGAGGTACGCGTGCTGCGCGCTTCCGGAGCTCGCGCACGCCGCTGAGCAACTTGACACGGTCGCCGATCTTGGTGATGCCGATCTCCTTGAGGCTGGACATGTCGAGATCGAGCAAGACTTTGCCGTCAATGTCATTGCGATGGAACAGCGGGGTGTACTGGTCGCAACGGTACAGACTCAGGAAGTCTGCAATCTCCGAGTCTCCCCAGGACTTGACATGGCCCACGAAGGTAATGCCACTGGGAGGGCGCAAAAGTGGAGGTGTGGACGGACGACGACTTGGTGCATCCGAGGCTGGAGAAACAGCGATGTCACCACGCCTGGACAAAGGGGCGTCGACGGTACCATCGTACTTTGAGGAGAATCCTGCCGAGGTTGGAGTGGTGTTGGAAGACTCCTCTGAGAGTGCGACCGACATGATGGCCATGCGGCATGCAACCGGCGGACGCGACTGTCAAACACGTGTGGTGGCGCGCAGGGGGCTAAACCGAGCTGATGTCAATCAAAGTCATGGGAGGAAATGGGACTAGAGACGGGGAACAACCCTACAAGAGATGATGGGAGGGCAAGAACTCACGGTCGACGCCAGTTCACAATCGATGCCAGTCACTGGCTCAACGCTTGCTGGGGTTGGCGACTGTAGGGGAGAGCTTGGCGCGAGGAGGCGGGAGTTGACGATGATACGCTACTTTTGCTGCGAGTAAATGGGATTGGGGGCGGGTGGCATGACGTGGCAGCGACGGAAAGGTGGTGGGAGGCGGAGTGGGAGTGGGAGTGACGATGTATATGAGTGTTGGTTGGGGAGAGTAGGAATGTGAGGAGGTCGAGCGAGAGGGAAAGAGGACAAGGACGAGGAAGAGGAAGAGGCAGAGGAAGAGGAAGAGGAAGAGGAAGAGGAAGAGGAGGAGGAGGAGGATGAGGATGAGGAGGAGGTCGAGGTCGAGGAGGTCGAGGAAGTCGGAGGGAGGATGAGGATGAGTTGTTGAGATGGATGATGGGTTGACGGATGGCGGTGGAGGACAAGCGAGGTGACCGAGGTGTGACGGGACAAAGGAGGATACCACCTACCAAGACACGGCACGACGCCACCCAGGCCACCCACCCACCCGCTCACCCCTTAGATACACCCTGGCCATTATTACCCGTCAACCACTCCCTCCACCACTCCCTCCACCACTCCCTCCACAGACACCTCCACTCTCCACTCTGGCCAGTCTCAGGTTGGTTTCAGGCACTCACTCATCTCTTCCCCGCCTCCCACCTCTAATCACATGCTTTTATATGTACATCTCCACTACTCAAACTGGTCGACTATGTACAACCGTCTCGACTACTTGGGCCTCACCGCCATGCAAGCCCACATCACACCCACATGAACAACACATAGCCCCCCGCTCCACTCCACACTAACCTCCCCCAACATCACGTCCAACAACGCCAGCCCCATCAACACCAACACCACCGCAGGGGCAAGATCCGCCCCCCAAAGCCGAGGTTGCACACTGATAACCTTCGAGGTCGTCAATTCCACCCACATCAAGACTCGTCCTCACTCACCTTGACGACGAATATCACGCTGCGAGCTAGCTTGAAATAGCCATGGTCTGCGACACCGGCGACCGTATGCAGCTCTGGTGGTGGTGGCGCAACAACCGCCTCTGAGGGAGGGGGGAGAGCCAGGATTCCGCGCACAGGTGATCCAGATTCAGTCTGCCCCTTCTGATACTGCTGCACTCAGCGGAGATTCATTCACCGTGACACTCACAGTGCGATTGATAAAGCTCTCCGAGGTTGAGCCGGGGCCACCTCCTTTCCTTCGCCATAGGCTGTTGGTAGTCCTACGTTTCGATCCAGCTCGCAAGCTTTCAATTGCCACCCGAACGCGCTCCGCATTGGGACGCTGGTCTGGAGAACGGTGCAGGAGCTTTTCGAGTAGGAGCAGCATATTGCGAGGGATATGGCGCCTCTCGCAAGTCTCCACCAAGCCTGCCGTCGCCTCGAAGCCACGGTAGGCAATGATTTCGGCATGCAGCTGCTGCAGATCTTCCGTGAACTCGTAGGGCAGGCGAAGGAAAAGGAGCTTGTGCAGCACCATCCCTATTCTGTCAGCATGTTCCCCCAACGGTCACCAACCCAGTGACCACATGTCGGCATGGGAGTCAGATGGCCTCCAGTTGCCATGCGAGTCAGTCACGATAGTTTCCGGCGCCTTGTGTGAGCGAGGGCGCCAAACAACAGCAGCGCACCATGTACTCCATGGTCCCCGTGTGGCCTGTCCGCTCTCGGCGGCCCCGCAGCATCTCCTCTGATGTACCAAAGTCGGAGAGCAACGCTTTAGGGCTATGGGGTGAGCAGCAGTGCAGCCGTAAACGTACATGACCTCTCCTTCCTCCCAATGAAGGAGAACATTAGAGCACTTGAGGTCGAGATGCAGGATGGAGTTGGAATGCTGGGCGTTGGCACAAATCCCAGAGTGGACATACCAGGAAGGCGAGGCCTGAAACGACATCGCCAAAGAGCTTGAGGATCTCGTCAAGGCCCAACAGTAGCACCCCTCGAGTCTCCCCTCGACGACCATGGTTGCCGCTTTGTCGCCTGCGCTTGAAGGCTTTGATTCGTTCGGCTTTGGGGAGCAGATCGATGTTCTCTGCGTCCCCAACATCCGCTGCGCTCTGTGGGGGCTGCGAGGGATCGGCGTAGCTCCGGTTGAGGAGGAACGCGTCGAGGTTCCCGGCTGTTGCGTACATCATGAGCACGTGAAGGGCCAGGATAGGAGGGCCAAAGGCAGAGAACTGCGTCTCGTCCACCCATGAGTGATAGTAAGGGATGATGTTGGGGTGTCGCAGAGTTTCGAGCAAACGCACTTCGCGCAGGATGCGCACAAGATACTCTTTCGATGTACCAACCGCAATCTTCTTCACAGCATAGGAACCTGTACGATTAGTGGACAGGATGTTCTCTCCGCACGCACCGAGGATGTTCCCACCGATGACGTGCGTTGCTAGGTACACACTCCCCTCCGCGCCGATTCCGAGACGCCGATCTTCCTTGAAGAAGCGACGGTAGTATCCCATGGCGGGCAGATCCGAAGCATCCTCGTCTAGCAGATGCTCGCCATTCTGTGTAGGGGTAGCTGCCTGCGACTGGGTAGAGCTGTCTCGTCCTCCTGGGACAGGTGTCCCAGGTCGACTGGATTCGTGAGCACGTTCAAGGACACGAAAGTAGTGCCCTTCTGCAGCCCTGTCATGTTCAGATCCCAGTGGGATGTCGTCTGCTGGTTGGGAGAATGAAAGCCGTTGGTTGCCGCACAAGGGACATTTGTCGGGTTCAGAGGGGGGATTCAGGCGGGCAGGTTTGGTCTCGCGAGCTCGAGTGGGCAAAATGCGAAGCTGGTTCGGGGATGTAGTGTGAGATGGGGTGTGACGAGGGTGAGGAACGACTTGGATGGCATGTGATGGAGGGTGGTAGACAATGAGTTGATTCGATGTTTCACTGTAGAGGTCAGTCAGTGGGGGTGGCCCCGAGGCCAAGGCGGGACAGAGCGTACCCGATAGGGGTCCAGGAACGAGTGTATGAGGGATCGGGGTCGAGTTCAGGTTGCATTGAAGTAGAATGAAGGCAGAGAGTGTTGAGAGGACGTTGGGGGTTGAGTTGGAATGGGTAGACCGGGGTGGAAGATGAGTGTGGGCGTGTGGTGTGGATATATGGGGGTGCGGGAGCGAGTGCAAGAGCGAGTGGGAAAGAGCAAGAGGGAAAGTGGGACGAGAGGAGTGCAAGTGTGGATGGATGTAAAGACGAGGATGTAAAGACGAGGATGTGAGAGGGATGGAGCTCGAGGGAGAGTGTATGGATGATGGATGATGGATGATGGATGATGGATGACCAGTAGTCGTCTGCACAGCTACACAGCTGACAGCTGACTCCCCATGCACCAGGCACTGTCCACCTCGGTCATTTAACCAAGGTTACCGGTTCAACCGACACCACAAGTTTAGCAGATTAACCTCCAACCTCCATACGACATTCCTCGCCCCTGGCCCCTGGTCCTCCTCCCCAGTCCGCATCACGTGGGTAAACTTCCCACGGTCGTTGCGCGTCGCGGCTCGTCATCACACGTCGCGCACCACCATAATCGTCCTGTCCTGTTGCTTTACTCGCTTGCCCTCTGCTCTCTCCTTCTCCACCTTCCCACCTCTACTCTCACCTCACCTCACCACACCTCACCACACTCCCCACCCTACACCTCCCAATGTCTTCCTTCTTCGGCTTTGCCGCTGCGCCCGTCGACGTCGAAATTCGTCTCAAAGGGGAGGAGGACCGCAAACAGGTCGAGCTCAAAGGAGAGAAAGATCGCAGGGAGCTCTGCCCCGTCTTCTACGACGGGGAAAGCGTCGATGGCCAAGTGCGTGTACTCCTTTGACCAGTTTCTTGAGCACCCTAAATCTTCTTCCTGCCTCATTGCTGACTGTCATAGGTTCTTGTGCGCGTCAAGGACGGGAAGAAGTTCCAGCATGACGGTATCCGTATTGAGCTCGTGGGGTCGATTGGTGAGTGGCCAGCTTGTTGGCACGAATGCGCTTCCTTTCTCTTACCCAAACCAGAGCTCTTCTATGACCGCGGCAACCACTACGAGTTTGTCTCTCTCAGCCAAGAGCTGGCTGGCCCCGGGGAGATGCGTCAAGCCCAGTCGTTCGACTTCACCTTCAAGAATGTGGAGAAGCAGTACGAGAGCTATTCCGGTATCAACGTCAAGCTGCGGTGAGTCTCGAGCTCTTCAAGTCGGTGAAGACTTGTACAGCTGACCCGCCTAGTTACTTCATCCGGGTTACTCTGATGAGACGCGCGGGCGAGATTAGCAAGGAGCGCGAGTTCTGGGTTCACTCGTACCGCATGCCCCCCGACAGCAACACGAGCATCAAGATGGAAGTGGGTATCGCAGACTGCCTCCATATCGAGTTTGAGTACAAGAAGGCCAAGTGCGTCGCTTTAAACAACCGTCGCTAACACCCAGGTATCACCTCAAGGACGTGATCGTTGGCAAGATCTACTTCCTTCTGGTCCGGATCAAGATCAAGCACATGGAGCTTTCAATCATTCGACGCGAGACGACGGGGGCTGCGCCCAATCTCTACAACGAATCGGAGACGATCACCAAGTTTGAGATCATGGATGGGGCTCCGGTTCGAGGAGAAACTATACCCATTCGTCTCTTCCTCGGCGGCTTTGAGCTCACGCCGACCTTCCGCGACGTAAACAAGAAGTTCTCCGTTCGGTACTACCTGAACCTTGTTCTGATAGACGAGGAGAATCGGCGGTACTTCAAGCAGCAAGAGATCACTGTCTATCGTATTCCGTGGGTTGAACTGTTGATGGCCTAAGGGCACGGGTGGCAAGGGCGCTGACAGTTGCAGTGAGAACTGAGGATAAGCGGGGACACGGTCGGCTGTTGCGTGGTGTTATTTAGAAGAGCCTGGCGGCGCATACGAGCTAGATTCATTGTACAGTAGGGATTGTAGACGTTTGGTGCTGGGGTTTGGAAGGTGTGGTTGTGGGCGCATGGGTGAGTAGAGAGAGCCATGGAGTGAAGAGGTTGAGTTGAAGTGGAGGTGAGATGAAGGTTACGTAAAGAATGGTACGAGTCCCTGTTGTGTCAGGTCGAAGCAGGGTGGGGCACGGGGCAAGCCTTTGATCTTGTAGCCTTGAGCGTCGCGCCTCGACATCTCGAGCCAAACGGTGAGCCAAGCGGTGAGCCAAGCGGTGAGCCAAGCGGTCAAGTGTTGCGTAGCCGGGCATTAGGTCCATTAGGGCATTAGGTCATTAGGGCATTAGGGCATTAGGGTAATAGGGCACAGAGCGCGTCAGTGTGTCCACCCATACATGCACCCAGATGCCGCCGTGGCCACCGACCTGGCTCACCCAGGCAATCATCACCCCCAACCCCATACCACTCAACACGACCAATCCACTCAACATCATCATCACCACCAACATCACCATCACCACTTCTACTCCTCTCATCGTCATCGTCATCGCCATCACAATCTCAATCTCAATCTCAAATCACCATTCCCCAATCTCGCTCATCATCATCTTCCTCACCCTCGTCCTCTTCAACCACGTCCCCAACCCCCCTCCCCCCGCCTCTCCTCCCCTCCCCTCCCCTCCCCTCCCTCTCACTCTCAGCCTGTCTCGCCTCTCTCTCCCTCTCTCTCTCCCTCTTCCCTCGCCATCCTCAAACCTTGCATCTCTTGCAGCTCTTGAACCCCATACCCCGTGCCCCCTTCCCCCTCCTCCTCATCCTCCTCGCTCCCTCCCTCCCTTCCACATCTCCGCATTCCAGGCAAGCAAGCAATGTCAGACACGACTGACATTGCACTCGAGTAAGTTGCCGACCCATCTCTCTGAATCCTTGACAGGCACTGATGACCTCTTCAGATATGCCCTTCGTGTAGCGTAGGTCGCATCACTCCCGCCTCTCTGCAGACTACTAACCCCTGCCCAGATGTCTCCACGAGGACATCGAGCGACGACGGCAGATAGCGGTCCCTGCACCTCCATCCGAACCCGGCCCAGCTGCGAGCAAATCTCAAGACTCGTCCTCTGTTTTCTCTCTAGACCTCGGATCGTTGCTTGGTCGCGATGGTGCCAAATCGCCGCGCTACCCGGAGAAGTTCATCAAGATCATGGACAGCTCCCTGCAGCGCATCGCAATGGGCCAAGATCCCAAGTAGGTATTACCCTCGTCCCAGCTGACTTGCAAGACACACCGACCAGCGGTTTCGACGGTCCATCGCCTTGTTCTGGTCCTCCAGCTGGGCGGACAAGACGTTTCAGCGACAGCTCAAAGAGTCGCGCAAGATGGAGGACATTATCCTTGCGTTCGTTTCGGCCTCAACGCGTGCATTGAAGAAGGAGCTCGACCTTGTCGATGGCGGGTGGAAGGCCGAGCTCAACTCGCAGATCCTCGACTTCCTCGACCTGTTGAGCGACAACCTCACCTCAATAGGTTCAGCGGCCGTCGAGCTTCGGAGCCGTCTCAGCACATACAGAACGCGCCTCCAAGCTGACCATCGGAAGAGTGTACCGCCAGCGCCAACGGCCCCAAAGGAGGACGACATCCCCGCCTTGCCAGCGTCCGATTCGATTCTGTCCACGAATGTGATTGCGGAGCTATTCCATCTTGACAACACGGCACTCACAGAGCGTTTGCAAGCAAGTCGCCAGATCTGCACTGTCGATGCCGCACTGGAGGATCTCAAGGTGCGTACGCACGCGTATCATCTTCCTTGGGCATTTGCTGACCACCAGATCTTCTTGCAGCGTCTCAGTACCGATCGTTCCACGCCTTATGGAGCAAGAGACTTTACCGACGATGCCCAATGGGCCGCCTATCGCGGCAAGGAGATTACAGCACTGTCTGAACTGACTGTCTCAATGTTGAAGGCGGATCCTCTCATGGCCAGCGAGCGGTCCGATCAGGTCGACCTTGTGCAGTCGGTCGATGGCCTCAAGCTCGACGACCGCAACTTCACTTTCGTTCCGCCTGATCCGCGCGAGATCTATCGCCAGCTCCTGCAAGTTTGCCTCGACTACGATCTCCAGGTCCTCCGAACACTCCCAGAGGACCAAGATGTTTCCCTGGGCATCTTGTCACCAGAGCATGCGGCCCTCCTCGGCGAGTGTGCTCTGCGCTGGAGGATCCCGCAGTCCTTCCGGGCGTGGGTTTTCTTCGAGGCAATCGAAGACCACTACGAGCAAGGCGACGTTCCACCAGACTGTGTCTTTGAAGCCGTTGGAGGAGTCGGGCGTGTGGCGCAGGAGTTCCCGGTGTCGAGTTGGGCCGCATCGGACCAAGCGGGACTGCAGGCTGTCCTCCTTCGGCGTGACCTCTTCTTTCTCAACGACATCGAGATCTCCCTCAATAGCCCCGACGGCTACATGTCTCCAGAGTTCCGCCAGGCAGTCGATCACTTTTACAACCTCGGCGCCGACAATGACGAGCACCCAGCCTTCCAGCGGACACAGCGCGCCATTTGTGATCGCCTGAGGCAACAAGCCTACGCGAAATACATCGAAGAGGCCAGTGAGAAGTACGCTCATGAGGGTGGCAAGAACAAGCGCTTCGCCACGGCTCTCGCATCCTGGATCGAGTCCAATGCCAAGCGTCTCAACAAGTGGTTCCCTGACCCGCTGCTACCGTATGTGTGCTTATCGCACCGCTCTCTGACCCCCAGCGAAGTCGACGTCGTTGCGCTGGTGCTTCAGCAGCAGCTGTCGTTGTGGATTCGGGACCTTGAGGAAGCCATGGCCTCACCCAATGATCCATCCTTGGCACCGAGCGGCAGCTTTGAGGAGTCGCTCGCCATGTACCATCGTGCTCAGAAGCTTCAGAGCATGGGCGTGGCGTTTGGGATGTAGGTGCCATCACCACCATACTGGACGCGCTGACGCCTAGGGACCCGTCGCAGTTCGCCTTGTCTTCCATCTTCGAGCCAGTCATCTCGGCTTGGCTGGACGAGACCGCCGTCAAGATGCGGCAGTGGGCCGACAACGCTCTACGAATCGACGATGTGAGGACCAACCGCGCTGCAAGAACGACATGCTGACGTCCAGTTCTCTCCACTGACCTCCAATGGGCACTCGTCGTCTGTGACCGATCTGTTTGCGTCATTCCACAGCGCAATGACATTCGTTCTGGACTTGGAGTGGGATGATCCGGAACAGATGGCTGCGTTCGCCACTCGACTCTCCAAGGTATGTGTGCCCGTTTCAGTTTCTGACGCCAGATCATCAGCCTCTCCATCGACGACTACTGTACCAAGCTTGAACGACTGTTCAGCGCGGAAATGAACCAAACCGAGAGTCACCAGTCCACGGCCAAACAGAAAGCATGGATTGAGAAGGCGCGGAGCACCATCGCTCATCTTCAAGGCGATCGCAAGATCCAGGCCTTCTTCAACTTCACTCCAGCCGTGAGCCTCCCATGCCGTGCGTCTCGCTGATCAACAGTCGTGTGTCAAACTGAACAACATTGATGCCGCTCGTCACGAGCTGGACCAGCTTTACCAAGAGATGCGCGTGGACGAGTTTGCTTCTCTGGATGTCAACAAGCCCGTCGTCGCCCCGGTTCAAGAGGCCTCCCTCTTCACCATCAAGATCGTTCTTGGCGAGGGTCTGGTGGCGGAGGGATCATCTCGAGCCCCGGATGCCTTTGTCGTCCTCTCGGATGAGCATGGCAATCGGTATGCTAAAACGCGCACGATCTATGACGACCACGACCCTCGCTGGGACGAGACCTTTGACATTGCCGTTCGGCGGCCTGCGTGGTTTATGGTCACAGTTCGGCACCGCAACTTGGCAGGCAAGCACGACCTCATCGGACGAGCGTACCTGCAACTTGATCCCTCACAATATGTCGACCTCATCAGCAAGGACGTCCTGCTTCCGTTGACCACCAAAGGGCATGTGCTTCTGCGCGTTAGCATGGAAGGCGAGCGCGACGACATTCAGTTCCACTTTGGGCGAGCCTTCCGATGGTTGAAGCGCACCGAGTCTGACATGGTCCGTCTCTTCGTTGACAAGGTGAGACTGCAGCGTGAGCTTGCTAGTGTGTGGGCTGATTCCAAGATGACTCCTGTGCTTCGTCACACGCTGTCGCGCAGCGCCCTCAAGTTGGTGCTCAAGCCCAGCGTGGGAGGCATCGATTACAATGATGCTCTTCGCATCTCGAATGACGCCATCGGGCGCATCTCCGCTGCGTATCGGAACGCGGTGGGCACTGGTCAAGACGATTACGCCATCCCGCTGCCCCCTTCCGAGCAGGCGAAACCAAGTTCCCAGTCGGTCAAGCGAGGCCCCTCAGACGCAGAGATCGAGGCTGCGATCCATCCCCTCTTCGACTACCTGGACACGAACAACCATACACTGGCGTCGACCCTGTCACCAGATGCCATGCAGATGGTCATGGCCAAGCTCTGGAAGCAGATCCTCACGACCATTGAGGCGCTCATCGTGCCACCATTGAGCGACAAGCCGAGCAGCATGCGGGCTCTGACGGGAAGCGAGTTGGACGTCGCGCTTCGCTGGCTGAAGTTTCTGCGTGACTTCTTTTACGCCGGAGGTGATGACAGCGGAGTACCGCTATCGACACTTCAAAACGCCAAGTTCAACGAGATTATGAGCGTGCCGATATACTACGACTGGAGAACGGACGACCTCATGGAGGTGAGGCGCGGTGTCGAGCGGGCTAACGATTAGGAATGTATTCGGGGCTTTCAGAGCACACTCAAGAACAAGGCCATGAAACCCAGCAAGTCCATTCTCGGCCAGCGCAATTTGGGCACCATCCGCGCCCGCAAGACCGCCAAACGCTCCGCCCCTCAAGCTGGCAACCACACCGAACTAATCATGAAGATCCTGCGGATGCGGTACGTCACAACCGTGCGAGAGCTGCTGACGTATAGGGAGGGGACGCACGAGTTTCTGGCTCAACAGATTCAAACACTGAATGCTGTCAAGCTGGAGGATTCCGGTCGTGCAAAGAGCAAGAGCCGGCGTGGAGTTGGTATGCGAGGTTAGGTGCTGTAGCACTATCACGAGCCGTAATACACTGTGCAGTAGGTGAGAGGTGAGGTGAGGGGAGATGAGAGTTTGTACATTAGCTGTCTTGACCTCTCCCCTAGGCCTCTATTGAGATGGATGTGCTTATCGACGTGGTCGACACGTTCCTCCGTCAACATGTTGCTAAGCTGGGACGTTGGTACCAGGTTGGAGTCGCCAACCACCTGGCCACCTCGGAAGCTGTGGTTGGCATAGTCAAGTGAGGTTATCGTTGTGTGCCACGGTTGATGGGCACGCTCAGACGAACCCCTGAATGTGGAACGCCTCATGACTGACGATTTCGGGAAACGTTGCAGCGGGTGCAGGTGCATGCAGTGTGACAGGAGCTCTAACTGCGGGCCCGACTGTTTTAGGCAACAGCTCGACAGTGATTGTGAGGCATATGGATGGAGGTGCATACGGGTACACGGGGGATGTTTAGTTACAGTATGTTGATTGTCTGGGCTGTGCGTATTAGTTTTCAGTAATAGAAGATGAGTGTTGATTAATTTTTGTATTAGAGTGTGGATATTGAGTAATACGATTGTGTGGATTACGGTACGAATGGGGCGATGGGGCAATCCCTAGTCCCCCGCGCGCCCTAGCCCTTTCCCCACCCCCCCTTGGTTGTTTCGGACCCTTTTGGCCTGTTACCCGCGGCCTCGCCGCCACACTACAACCCCTGCCCTGCAGCCCCTTGGCTTGGTTGCACCTTCCACCGCGACCACCACCGTCCACCATCCACCACCACTCCACCTCGATCCACTCACTCTCATCCACCATCCACCTTCCACCTTCCACCTTCCACTTCTATCCATCCTCTCTTCCTCTTCCTCTTCCTCTTCCTCTTCCATCTCTCTCTCTCTCTCTTGTCCACTCCACCCATTCACACATCTTCCTCCAATCACCCACAGCTTGCTACTCGACTCTCTTCCCTTCCTTCCTTCTCTCCTTCCCTCCTTCCTCATCAGCCACGCCCCCGCACCCGCACCCGCAACCCCCACAGCGATCACCACTTCTCCACGACAACCCCCAAAGCTTGACAGGCATCCAGCACTATCCCTCTGCCTCCATCCCTGCCTCTCATTCTTGCCCTCGTCCCCACCCCTCCGGCCCCCCCCCCCCCCCCCCCGAACACCCCCGAAACGACACGGAGACCATGTCACAATGGTCACAAGCCTCCCTCACGCCATCCAGGCCCGCCCCTCCTCCACCCGGAGCGCGTGGATCTCCCTCCAGCCTGCCACCATCATCTCGAGCCCCTCCGAGGCAGCAGGCCACCGCCGCCTACTCGTCTCGTACTTATGCAAGCTCGTACCCGGTCCTTCACAACACGAGCGCGATGCCGTCCAATGAGGCGATCAGCGCCATCGTCCGGACCGGCGCCGCAAGCGTCAAAGAGGAAGGCATCAGGAGCTTCCTGTGGAGCAAGAAGTGGCTTGTTCTCACCATGAACGAGCTTCAGATCTTCAAGAACGAGGTATGTCTTTTGGGCGCAAGTGCGGGCGTGGTTTCTGACAAAAGCAATCGTCGTCGCCGTCCTTCGTTCTCCAGCTCGTCGACGTTGTCGATGTTCAACGCGTCGATGTCAAGCCTTTCTGCATCGAAGTCGAGATCAAGGACAAGTTGATATACTTCGCTTTCCGCTCGGACGAGGAGGTCTACGGCTGGATGGAAGACATCTACTCGCGCTCCCCACTCATGGGCGTCAGCCAGCCCACAAACTTTGTTCACCAGGTGCACGTCGGCTTTGACCCGGTGTCTGGAGGCTTCACTGTATGTGACCCACTGGCTGGAACCGAGCTGATCGTGACAGGGACTTCCGCCACAGTGGTCCAAGCTGCTCACCTCGTCTGCCATCACAAAGGAGGAAGCTGCTCGTCACCCAGAGGCTGTCCTCGACGTCCTCCAGTTCTACACGAACCAGCAAATGATGCAGTCTGATTATCCCCCTCCCGCGGCACCAACGCCCGAGCGACAGCCGTCCTCGGCACCGCGCTTCGTTGACGGCACTGGGTATCGAATGCAACAGCCCTCCCAACAGCAAACACCGCCAAGGGACATTCATCCTGGACCCCCGCCGCCTGCGAGGCAAATGGAGGTTGCTCGTGACGAGGTGAGCTGCTCTCGATGCGACTTGCTAACACGCAGCCCAAACAGCACCCGAAGCCGCAGCTCGCCTCGGAACGCAACGCCCCCCCACCACCGCGTCCGCCTGTTGCTCCTCCAGCGAAGCCTTCCGAGCCAAAGGTGGCACCGCCTACCAAGCCAGCGCCAGCCCAGCAACGGGCCAAGCCCGCTGAAAGCAGTGGGACAACCACCACGCCAGCAACAGCCCCACCGCCTTCGTCTCGGGCAGTCGAGCGAAGGATCAGCACAATGAACGAGGCCCAGATCATGGACAAGCTGCGATCTGTGGTGAGCTCTGATGATCCATCGTCGATGTATGCCAAGATCAAGAAAGTGGGACAGGGGTGAGTCGCCTTCTTGCCGCAGGCGCTGACGACAGTGCCTCCGGGATGGTCTTCGTCGCGAAGACGCTTGCAACCGGCAAGAAGGTGGCCATCAAGCAGATGGACCTCGCCCAGCAGCCGCGCAAGGAGCTGATCGTCAACGAGATCATCGTTATGAAGGAGTCTCAGCATCCCAACGTCGTCAACTTCCTGGAAGCGTTCCTCGTCAAGAACACGGAGCTCTGGGTCGTCATGGAGTACATGGAGGGCGGCGCCCTCACCGACGTCATCGAGAACAACAAGTTGGCCGAGGATCAGATTGCTTCCATCTGTCTCGAGGTGAGCATGGGCCGAAACCAGGACAGGACGATGTATCGGCTGACAGACTCAGACGTGCCGTGGACTGCAACATCTGCACTCACGTTCAATCATCCATCGCGACATCAAGTCCGACAATCTGCTCATGAACGCCTTCGGCGAGGTCAAGATCAGTGAGCTCGACCCCACGCTGGCTTGTGTTGACCTATTCTAGCGGATTTCGGCTTCTGCGCCAAACTCACAGATCAGAAGTCGAAACGGGCGACCATGGTCGGCACGCCGTACTGGATGGCACCGGAAGTCGTCAAGCAGAAGGAGTATGGTCCAAAGGTCGACATCTGGTCGCTGGGCATTATGGCTATCGAGATGATCGAGAACGAGCCGCCTTACCTCGACGAAGAACCTCTCAAAGCTCTTTACCTTATTGCTACCAATGGAACGCCAACCCTCAAGCAGCCCGACAAGCTGAGTCAGGATCTGAAGCACTTCTTGAGTGTGTGCCTGTGTGTCGACGTCAACTTCCGCGCAACCTCCACCGAGTTGCTCAAGGTAAAGCTAGTTGTCCATGCGCAACTGTTGACAAGCAGCACGACTTCCTGCGACTTGCGTGCCCTGTGAAGGACCTCGCACCTTTGTTGCGATTCCGACAGGCACTGGTACGTGTTCAAGTGGAGGTGGTCTCTGACCTGAGCTGACCTTAGGGCTAAAGTGCCACAATATAATTCCGAAACGCCGGTTCGTAGTTGCACTAGGTTTTTATGCACACCGATTGTCTTCAGTCTTTCATCACACAACCATCGTTTTGCAGAAATCACCTGTAGACATGGTACGTCTCCGCCTAACGCAGCCTGCATCTGCATGGCTATACTCGTCCTCCTTCGCAACACCTCTGCGTGATCCATGACACTGACCTTTCTACAGCCCAAGGCCACTTCCTCCACCAAGAACGCGGGCAAGGCCCTGCACAAGTTCTACGTCGACTACTCGGTCCCCGTCAACGACAACGTCTTCGACCCTGCCGCGTTCGAGAAGTTCCTCCACGACCGCATCAAGGTTGACGGCAAGCCCGGCCAGCTCGGTGACTCGATCCAGATCTCGAAGGAGGGTGCGTGATCCATCTCGTCCGCCGGCCTCGGCTGTGACTTACTCCAGCCAACAAGCTCGTCCTTACCTCTCAGATCCCCTTCTCGAAGCGCTACCTGAAGGCAAGTGTGTACGAAGGCAGAACTGACCCCCCAGTACCTCACCAAGAAGCACCTCAAGAAGAACTCGTTCGAGAACTTCCTCCGGTTGGTCGAAATGTATGCCAAAAGCTGACTCACGCAGTGTTGTGGCCACCTCCAAGGACACGTACTCGCTCCGCTACTTCAAGGTCGACCAGGACGAGGCCGACGACGAGGAGTAGAGTGCTCACCGAGGCTCATGTGGACTGGTCATGTGCATGTAATGTTTCCTCGCAACGTGCGTGTCAGCCGTAATCTGAATGCAGGGAGTTTGGTGGCAAAAGGTTCCGTCTGCGGGGCTCCACATTGAGTGTTTGACGTCCATTGTTCGTTGTGTGCCTCAGAACCATCCGATTCACATTGCCCCTCTGCAGGCGCTCTTTGTCTTGGAGACCTCGCACTCCCTCCTCATCAGTCGCCCAGCACGTATCCGCTCAAGACCTATTGTTTCAGCCAAGTTTCCACTCTCCTCGCCTGTCGCTGGCTGTATATGTAGGCCCGTCGCCTCACTCTGCGTGTCCAACACCCATCAACCCCCCTCGACCTTAGCACTTCGTCCAACAACGCCGACGGGCGCCCACCATGGCTCCGACATCGGATACGAACGCCCTGGTGGCAACCATCATGGAAAAGGCCCTCAAGGACACCATCCATCGCCTTGAAGCCGTTCTGGAGACTCATATTGAGAGTGAGTCTCGTCGGCATGACGCTGGAAGTCGTGCTCACTTCACAGCCTCCTCAGAACTGCCTCCTGTCGGCGAGAGTGACCCCACCGACGACGACGACCCGCTTCGCCGCCTCAAGGCGTGGTTCATCGCCAACCTTGCCTGCCCCTACCCGTCCTTGTCGCAGCGGCAGCGCTTTGCCTCTGACCTGGGCGTGCCAGTCCGCAACATCAACGGGCAATTCACGAACTGGCGTCGTCGAACGGGCTGGTCGCGCATCAAGAAGGAATGGGCAGGCAACACCCACGAGGGGATGTCGATGCTCCTGTCGCGATACGCAGCTGGGACGGAATCACGGCCGGATGTGCGTGCAGCCATTCGCCGCATGACTCAGTACCTCGAGGATGACACTGCTGGCCAGTGGATCAACACAGTGAGTTCCACGTGCCTTGCATTGCTGAAGCGGCTCAGATCCTTTCGACGAACGTTGGGCACTCCTCCCCTGCCTCGAGCCGATCCTCCAGTCTGTCAATGGCTTCGCATCAGCTCGATCAGCCCTTGACCCCTCCTCCCGCGTCTCGCTCTCCTTCACCTCCACCTTCCAGCACCAGAACTCCGTGCTTTGGCACGAGAGAGGACACAAGGGCCCGACCCTTCCATTCGGCCATTCCCTTGTTCACGGCACGTACTCCCGACCCACTGGGTGCTCTAGACCGTCCGACCCGCAAGCGCCGCCGTTCCGACTTGCCCGATATGCGATCAACAGCGCCCCAGAAGCGCCTCGCCCTCAACAATCACCACGCCAGGCCATGTGCGAGGGTCCCTGATCCAAGTCATCACTCAACCACGCAGCCCCGTCCTCACCGATTGCCCAGACCGCCTCCTGTTCTATCGCACCCCTCGGCTCAAGAGCGGCACGAGAAGCGGTGTTCAACACATGACGGCACCGCAAGTCCGTTGGTAGCGTGTCCTCCAGAAGTTGCGACGTCGGGCATCAGCCCGATCCTTCTAGACTGGCTGTCCCCAGGCGATTCTCTCTGTACGACAATGATCCCAGAACCGGAATAGACGCGGTCCATAATGTCAATAGAGCTGGACTGGGTAAGAACCCCTGTATACATCCTGGATGAACTCAGCACACGCCACAGCGGCGCAAACTGTCCCGCTATAGGATCTAACACTTCCCGAATGTTGGCGAGTCTCCAGAGCTGGGGGCAAACAGGCTGCGCAGGGTCTGGACTGTCGAGTACACACCAACGACTATACCAAAGGCCAACAGCAGGTAGTCGAGCGCCTTGGCGGTGCGAGTACGAGCACATCCACGCAAATGCAGCATTGGAGGATAAATGAAGCACAGAGGGAGACTGGGCGCAGTCAGTAGGGCCAAGACGGTAGCAGAGCGCGCCCAACTCACCAGGCGAAAGCACCAACCAGAGACACAAACTTGTCCAGCTCGGACGAGCCCGCCCACGAGAGCAGGGAGCAGAACAGGACTGTCCCGGCGCGGAAGACATTCTTCTGCCACTTGACACGGCGGTTATGCTTGCCGCTGCGGGAGAAGAGGCCCGTCTCCATGATACGAACGGCAGGGAAGAGCTGGAGAGGAATCGAGAGGAGGATGGCAATGGAGTCTGGGCGTCAGTGATGGACCATTGCCGCGACGTACACAGGAACTGGGAGCCCTGCACAAACTTCTCGTCTTGCGGCAAGTTGACGAGAACGACCGTCTGCACCTCGCTGCCGTACGCTGCGTATCCGAGCACACCGAACGCCGAGAACAGGATGGCAACGAAAAGCATGACACCAGAGAGGGCACGCGGAAACTTGTGCGGCTCCTTCATCGTCTCTGTGATGGGGATCACGCTGCGGTCAGAACCCTTCTCGCGAAACACGTACAGTCCAATGCCCTCGAATGCAAATACAGCAGTCCCGATGAGGAGGGGGAAGTTGTCGTGGTTGAACATAACAACATCCGGCGCGATGCCCTTCTGGACGATAGTCCCCACCTCGCAGGAGGCGATGTAGACGAGTCCGACCAGGATGAAGGCGTCAGCCACAAGGGCGGTACCAGACAGCTTGGCGAGGTTGCGGATCATGGCGAGAGGGAGGAAGAGAAGCAGCTGGGCGAAGATGAGGGTCGCGGTGGATATGTCCGTCTTGCAGTCTGTCACCGCAAGGATGAAAGCCCTGAGGTTCTCCGCGATGAAGATGGTGTAAGCTGGTGTGAGCTCGAGCCTTGCATGCTGGTACTAACCCGCCACGAAGCCAATCTGGGACACGGTGATAGAGAAGAGAATGGTGATGCGCAGCCAGTTGCCGTACAGCTGCCCTCCGATGTCTGTGGCGTCAGCTCGGGCGGTGACATGCCATACCTCCAAAGGAGCCGGGGACCTTCATCCAGGTCTCCACAAGGAGCAGGAAGGACCAGAGCGAGATGGCAGCGATGGCAAGGAGCACAACTGTCGAGAAGAGAATACCTGTGGTTAGAACTGGGAGAGGGATGAACTCACCGCCGTTGAAGAATGCCTTGCCCATGAAGAGGACGCCCGTTCCAACAAAGCCCTTGAGCAACTGGCAGGTCAGTGGATACACTGACGAGCATGACTCACCATAAGCACGGCCTGTGTGAGACTCGCCGTTCCCTGGTTGTGTACGCTCTTGGAACGCTTGCGGGTCTTGCTCATGCTCCGCTGGAGAAGAGGTGTACGTTCCGTAGCAGGGCCGGCCCGGGAGGAGGAGGGGTCTCGGCCCTCCTCCGCGTCGGCCTGCTCATCATCATCATCTACGTCTTCGTCCTCATCCAGGTCTTCACCGGCCTGCCGTCAGCATCACACACCACACAGCGCAATCTCACGAAATGACCGTAGAGGAAGAGGAAGTCGACGACGTTGCGAATCATGGGCGGCTCCTCCTCACCCCTCTCCTGTGCCCGCGCTGACAAGAAGTTGCGACGGAAGCCTCCAGGCTCCTTCATCTGAGTGATAGCTGGGTCGATGATACCAGAGCGATCCGCATGAGAGAAAGAAGCGGCCCGGCTGGGACGGCGTGGTCTAGCGCCCTGTTGCCACTTGTACAGGTCGTGACTGGCGGTCAGCTGGGATTGACCTGGAACACGTACGTGACATCGCCTCCCGGTGCGTCATACGGGATGGGGAAGGGGTCCCCGGGCCCGTCAACCACCGCGCTGTCGCCCGCCTGGCTGCCCTCCACCGGGGTACCGTCATGACCGGGCGTAGGGACCTTGGATGTGCCACGTTCTTCGGCAGAGACGAGGTGTCGGCGGAGCACGCGCGCCTTCTCCTCGTCTGGGATCTCGGCCAGGGTGGAGAAGGCGGACTCGTCTGCACGGAGGGGAGTTGCAGAGCCGCTAGCATGATCAGGGGTGGCGGGGTCTTTGCCGGTGTCCGACTTGCTCATGGCGGCGGTGAGGGCCGACTTCGTGTGCGACGTGGATGCAACTGCAGCCTTGGCGCCGAGATCCGTGTCCGAGCCCGGAGGGGGAGTCGCGGTGCGCTCTATGGCGCTGTCTCTGCCGACGGAGCGAGCTGCCTGGAAGGAGCCGGAAAGACCAGCACGGGGAGGAATCTGGCCGAGCCGAGGAGTGCCGGAGCGAGAAGTGACTGACGAGATGGGTCTATTGGGGGTGGGGGATGAGCCAGCGTCTGGGGGGATGGACCTTGCGCCAGACATTGTGTGTAGGTAGGAAAAGGTGGGTCAAGGTTGTGTAGAGTGTGTAGAGTGTGTAGAGTGGAGACTTTAGGTTGAATGGAAATGCAAAGAGATGAGAGATGAGAGATGAGAGAGGTGGGGGGTTGTGGCCAGAGGAGAGGTTCTGGCCCCTCTCGATCAACTGTCATCCGTCATCCCCCACTTTGGAGGCCGAGCCGCGCTTCGCCCCCGGTGCCATGCTAAGCCACGTGCGACTGACCCCCCCCCCCTCTCGGAGCTAACCGACGCGTACCCACTGACTGCCCCACACGCGTCTGCTTCACCTTTCCCTCTCCCCGCTCCCACAAGTCTAGAGCTTTGCATGCACCGTATCTACTTTGTCATATCAAAGATGATCACCCATGCGTGTTTACATGCACCCCAAGTGGCGGTGGACTACAGGTGAACGTGAATCTGCGCCCCTCCGTGATCGGCGGTCATCACGGGGATGGATGGATGGATCGGCAGCAGCCATCAGGTGTCAGGGTGCCATTACCCCACACACCCGAGCAATTGAGCAAGTAGTGGCAAACGTCACAGACAGGGCGCACAAGGGGGCAATACCCATTCCGTCGACCGACAGACATAGCACATGACCTGTTGCCCACCAGTGGGACAATAATGGTAACAGCAGCCGGGGGGTAGGAGACCCGCAAGCCATGCCGAGCGTCTGGGTTGCAATGATGACAGTTGATCAGCGAGGAAGTGTGAATGCAGCCAGGTGCAGTATTAGAGGACAGAAGGCAGTCGCGAACTCATCTGTGCTGGATCAACGTCGCGTCGTTCGACTGGCACAACTCTAAGCCGCCAGATCGCAAAGAGGCTGCAAGAATGGCAGGAGGGAAGTTAGTCAGCCCCGTTCTCCTTTGTAGACGTTCTGGCACGGAGTGAGGATGCACGTCGAGATAACGGCACGCCAGTCCGCCTCTTGTTGATCATTGCTGACCAGCTGGTGAGTAAATTTGAAGAGCCGGAGTTGTAGATTGATAAGACAGAGTACAGTAGGTGGCGTGGGACGATGGGAGACCGCGACTGGCGCACATGCACCGACTGCCACCGCCGCGCGACACCAGCGTCCGGTGCCCACCCCTTGTTCCCCTCGTAGGCACTTCCTGGCAACAGTCTAGTTCAATCGTCCCATGGCTCCCACGCCCCTGGAGCGCCATCTTCCTTCCTCACTGCGACCGCCACCCGCCACCCACTCACTGCTGGCGCCACAGCGTACCGCCGATCAGCGGAATGAGTGCCGGGCTCTACGAGGACAGTGAGGTCATCTGGGAATGATTGCCGACTCTTGGTGCGATGGCATGACGTCGAGGTTGCCAGAAACGCGTCGTAGATGGCATGACGGAAAATCTGTCTGCAGTGTGCGGTGGCGCAGGCACACGGCACTTGACACAACTGTGCTCTCGTGCTGTCGGTATGGCCCGACCCGGTTCCGGGACAACGGATGCTGAATGCATGTCGAACCCGCGACGCGGCGATCCGGCGATCCGTCCGCCGGCCGAGAAGCAACCATGCTGCCGGCTGCATTGCGGTGCGATGGGATAGCTGCAGAGCTGAAGAGGCGAGTGGAGAGATCGGCGGATTGTCATACCGTTGGGGCATGGGGCACGCGGGGTACAAGCGCAGAGGCACACCCAAGAGGGCCTATCTCTGACGCCACAACACCCCTTCTATCGCCAAGATGTGCCAGAAACGCAGTGGCGGATGTCTGGCCCCACGTCAACCCCACCAACTTCCCCATGAATGAACCTGGAACAGTCTGGGGGCCACGGCACGCACAGTGGTCTCTCGAGCACCACTGGTGGCGACTCTGCCCTCGGGTGTTCTGCTTGAGCTCAGGGATGAGGAACCACGGTGATGGAATCAACCCTGGACGCATTGACCGTCTAAACCCGTCCTCGGGCTGGAAGGGGGTTGTCTGCGGATCAGACCCACCGCAGGCTCGCACACGGCACGCGGCACGGCTGAGGTGCCGACGCACGGCTGCTCGGTGGCGACCACCCGACCTCGGATTCACGTCGGATCATCTCTGTGTGCGAGTGCTGTGTATGCGGGATGGTGTGAGAAGGCGGGCTGCCAGTGTCAAACTGAACAGCATTGGGGCGTTGGGCGCAGGCAACCAACCGCAATGTGGCTGAGGCTGGCAACTACTGTACACGAGGTGCGCCCAGAGTTTTATGGAAGATTAGAGTACCAAAGCAGCCTGCAGTGACTTTACGAGTGAAGGCAATCATGGTGGACGTTGTGGTGGCTAGTGCTAGCCAATCAATGGTGGACGCATTGAGTGACCCGCCACGGCCGCCACATAGACGACTGGGCTGCTGGGTTGGTCGGGCAGAAGGCGTATGGGCGGACTGGGGGTTACCGGTGGTGCCCGACCTGATCCGTATCGTCGTCACCGTACCCGATGAGGCCCCCCCGAAGCCCCCGATCCTCTGCTCGTGTGCCTGCGAACAAGATGTCGCCACCCACGGCAGCCCATGGATGGCAGCCCATGGTAGCCCAGCAGCGCCACCCATCGTTGGGTGAATTCAGGGTAAAACACTTGGGCAGGCTAACGGCCTAACGGGGGTGGAAAAAAATTTGCCTCCGTGTGTGGGCGGCCAGCCAACCACGGCTTGACAAAGAGGGTGACAAGGGGAGGAGCTTACTTAAAGTGGCCAAGCCCCACCCCCCCTCTCGCCCCTCTTTCTTCTCCATCAATCCCCTCCTCTCTCTCCCTCTCTCTCTCTCTCTCTCTCTCATCTCTCCCCTCCATCTCCCCCCTCCTCTACTCTCTACTCCGCCCATTCTCCCAAAAAGCAGTCTACTGCTCAACACATCTACACGTCAAAGGAGAAAGACGTTCGTTCGTTAGACGTACACACCAGGCGTAGAAAAGCTCCCCAGAGCAACAAAAAATCTATCCCCCTTCCCGTACCCCCACCAACACTAGGTGAGTTGCGCCCCCCCTCCAATCCCCTCTTGTTCGCCTTCTACGATCGCCAGTCGATCTTGGAATTCGAATGTTTGCATCGCGCATCATGCTGACATGCAGTAATCCAATGATGGCGCCCGCTGCTCAGTCCGCCTCCGCCCCCGCCAAGGGCAAGTTCGACGTCCAGTCGCTCTTCGCCGCCGACAAGGCCGCCCGCGACGAGGCTGGCGTTGCTTTTGCCACCTTTGTCAAGGCCAACGGTGTCGAGGCCCCCGCCCAGGTCGGCTTTGTCGACGCTGCGCTCAAGGTACGTTAGATGTGGTGGCTTAAAATTTGCACCCTGGTGACTAACACCGCCTTAGGCCCTCGGCAACAAGAAGAACGCCGCCGCCCGTGAGGGTGCTCCCGCCGCTGTCTCGGCCCTCATCGAGAACGGCGCCATTCAGTTCCTCGAGCCCTACATTATCAACGCTTCGGCTGACGGCCTTCTTGCCGCTCTCCTCGCCGGCGTCGCCGACAAGGAGAAGCCCGTCGCCGAGGCTTGCGAGGCTGCCCTCAAGTCGACTGTCCAGAACATGAACCCTTGGGCCACCCAGGTCATCCTCCCCCTCATCACCGACCGTGTCGAGAAGTCGGGCAAGTGGCAGGAGAAGAAGCAGGGTCTCAGCCTCATCTCCACCCTCACCACCGCCGCCCCCGTCCAGATGGCCCTTGCCACCCCCATCCTTGTTCCCGTCCTCGCCAACGGCGTCCACGACACCAAGGACAAGGTCGCCAAGGCCGCCACCAAGGCGCTCGACAAGGTCTGCAAGCTTTGCGAGAACCCCGACATTATCCGCTTCATCCCCGTCCTGAAGCAGGCTCTCATCAACCCCGTCGAGGAGGTCCCCAACGCCGTCAAGGCTCTCGGTGCCACCACCTTCGTCGCCGAGGTGACTGCCCCCACCATCTCGCTCCTTGCTCCCCTTCTTGTCCGTGGCCTCGACGAGCGTGCCACCGCCATCAAGCGTAAGGTCTCGCTCATTGCCGACAACATGTCCAAGCTTGTCGACTCGGAGTACACCGTTCGCCCCTTCCTTCCCCAGCTCCTCCCCCGCCTCATCAAGGTTCAGGACACCATCGGTGACCCCGAGGCCCGTGCTGTCGCCGGCCGTGCCATCGCCACCCTTCGCCGTATTGGCAAGGTCCCCGCCGAGTCGGACGGCACCGACCTCCCTCCCCTCCGCATTGCCGAGGGCCCGGAGCTCGCTTCGGAGCTTGCTGGCTTCATCAAGAAGCTCGGCGGCCCCGACGTCGACCCCGCTCACCACGGTATTGCCCAGGCCGGTGTCTACGCCGCTGCCATCTGCAACGCCCACATCTACGACCAGAAGACCTGGGAGGCTGGTGTCCCCCCTCTCGC
>JAMALN010000202.1:0-48333 GCA_023630115.1 Cutaneotrichosporon sp. PK4640
CGGCCTCGGCCGTCTTCTCCGCTCCCCCTTGGCCTTGCCCGTGGTCTGCTTGCCCATTGTAAGGTGCGTGAGGTGTGGGGTGTGAGTGGTGATGACGATGAGGTGAGCGGGGGCACCAGGTCTGGGGGTCATATACCGCACAGGCATGCAGCAGGCATGGCAGTCACTCTGATAGTGCGTTTCATGTGGGGTGGGGATCGTGGGGACGTGGCGTGTTTGCCTGCGCGGGGCACGAGGGCGGGGGCGGAAGGAATGCCGGCGGCGGCGGGTCATGAGCGTTTCGGGGTGGTCAGTCGGTGGCTAGGAGGTGGAGAGGGAGAGAAGCATGGCGACCGAGGGAACGGAAGGGGGAGGAGGGGATGGTTCCGAGGGAGGCGGGGCGTGCGGTGGCGCCGGGCTTGGGTGTGGCTTGCATGGCGTATGGCGCATCCCCCGTGACTCGAGTGGCACCTGGAAGACGAGAGAGGACGACGACGAGGAGGAGGATGTGTGTGTGTACAGTGACCTTTTGTTCACGGGTCATGGCGTTTGTGTGTGTCTGTGTGCACAGACCGTGCAATCCACATCTTGCCCCTTTGCTGGGCCCCCTACTGGCCCTGCTCAACGGGACTGCAGGGTTGCTCACTGCTCACAGGATGCAATCTCCCTCCCACACACTCTCTCTCTTGCCACCATCCTCACCCACCTCTGTCATTCCTTGCACTCTCCGCGCACTCGATCGCCACACACACACAAGCCACGCACGCCCCCTCCTTCCCTCCTCCACCTCCCCGAGATCAGCTGATGGCCCCGCACGACCCCCTCCCCCCGCCCTCCCCCAAAGAGGACATCACCCCCCACCTCTTCGCCCTCACCTCCCTCCGCCTGATCCTCTGCGCCGCCGCCGTCTCCGTCTTCGCACCAAACATCCTCGCCGGCGGGGGCGAGCTGGGCATGGGCCCGGCGCTGGCGACCGTCGCCGCGCCGGTAGTCTACGCCGCCGTCTTCTCCCTCCTCCTCTTCTGCCGCCCGCGCGGCGTGCCCGGCGCGGCCCTCCTCCTCCTCCTCGGCAGCGTGGAAGGTGCCGCGATCGGCGCGGCCCTCGCCCTCGTGGGGTGGGGCTGGGCCGTGAAGATTGCGCTCGTGTCCCTCGTCGCCGGCGGCGGCGTGTTCGGCGGGCTCGCCCTCGCGTCCTTCCACGTGAGTTGCGCACGAACGAGCTGACGCCAGGCGCCGGGGTTCAAGGCGTGGGCGCTGGCCGCCGCCCTCCTCTGCGGGCTTATCGGTTCCGGCGTGGGCCTCTGGATCGACGCCAACGCGCTCGAGGTGTTCTGCGCGTGGGGCGGCGTGCTCGCGGGGACGCTGTTCGCGCTCCGTGACCTGCCGGAGCTGCTCGCGCGCGTAGACGGCGACGAGGCGGGCCTCGCCGCTGCCGTGTTCGGCATGTCGGCCATCCTCGACTCGGTCGAGGGCGCGCGCGAGGGATCCCGTGTGTAGCGCGGCAAGTTTCAGGCCATCCCGTTGGGCGCTGGTCGCGTGCGCAGCCAATGGCGAGGACGCGTCCCTAAGCTAGCAGCTAGCAGCTAGCAGCTAGCTTCTGGACGTCCCGTGCCGCAGCGTGGCATGAATGTATTTATACTCCTCCTGTCTCAAGCTTGACGCGTGTCGGAGATCGGAGACTGACATTGGCCGCGTTGGGTGTGCCTGCTGAACCAAATAGAGTGTCAGGGAGTGCCCGAGTGCATGCCAAGTGAGATTAATTGGCCAAGGCCGAGGCTACCCAAGCCATTCAAGATCAAGGAACAGCCGGAACAGACACACGTTCGTAACTACCTTCGCCCTCGTGCGTACTTCTACCTAATCCCAGCCATCACACACCGAGCAACGATAATGTATCACCTGCCTCGCTTCGCTTGACGATTCTGACATTGCTCTCCTCTCTACTCACACGACCCGCCATGCGCACCCCCGTGGCCGACGAGCCGGCTGCTGTCCGCCGGGCCTTCCTCACCACCCTCTACGCCCACCTCTCCCTCTCGGTGGGCGCCGCGGCTCTCGCGACGCTCGTCCTCGCCCAGCCTGCCCGCGATGCTGGGGCAAGCTGCCTCCTCCTCCTCCCCGCCGCCGGCGTGTGGGCCGGAAGCCTGGCTGGCTTCGCCCGCGCCCGTGGCGTCCTGCAGCGCGTCCTCGGCGTGGTCGCGCACACCGCGGCGGCGGGGCTCGTCGGCGCCGCCATCGCGCTCGTCCTCGAGCTCGTGAGCGTCAACGCCGGCCTGGAACTCTACCCCATCGTACGCCGTCGCTCGACTCGGCTGACCCCAGCTCGCACGCGCACTTTTCACACTCTGGTCGTGCATCCTCGGCTCCCTCCTCGCCGTCATGGTACGTCCTCCACATCCCACGCTCCCACCCTCTGGCGGAACGACTCGGACGGCACGACCAAGCAGCCCCCTCCCCTACCCGCACCTTGAGTGATGGCTGATTTCAGACTGCCCCGTCCGACTCGATCACGCCCCTCCGCCTCGCCCTCGGCGCCGCGGCCGGCATCAGCGCATCAACGCTCGCCCAGGCGTTCCTCAGCCCCGCGTGGGCCGACGTCCCTGCCACTCTCCTCACCATGGCGGGGCTGCATGCTCTCCTGGTGCGCGACCTGCCGCACGTCCCGCGCCTGATGCAGCGCGCGGGCGCGGACGACGCCGCGCTCGCGGCCCACGGCCTCGGCTCGTCGTGGGTGCTGGGGCTCCTCCTCCGCCACACGGAGGAGAAGCAGGAGGAGAAGGAGAAGCTGGCGGTGTAGACGACCCACGGACATTAGATAGACTGTTGTACTACGTTGCATGGTGCATTTTATCCACTGCCCTTCCACTAGAGCTTGGCGCTCTCCTTCGAGCCGGGGATGCGGGCGATGACCTCGATCTCGATGTCCGTGCCGCGGGGGAGGGTCGCGGCGCCGATGCACGAGCGCGCGGGGGGCGGCTTGGGCATGCGCGCAGTGTAGACCTTGTTGATGGCGTCAAAGTCCTTGTAGTCGGTGATCTGGGTCAGCAGGCAAGTGGGGGGGACGCACGAAGATGAGCGACTTGACGATGTGCTCGAGGCCCGAGCCGTGGGCCTTGAGGACGGCCTCGAGGTTGTCGAGGATCTGGGAGACGCGGCCCTCGATGGGGCCCTCGACCATCTTGCCGTCCGAGGTGACGCCGAGCGCGCCAGAGGTGTAGACCATGCCGTTGGAGACGATGGCCGACGCTGGGGTCAGTGAGCGCAGCGGGAGGCCGGAGGGAGGCGGGGATGGCGGCGCGTAAGGGGGAAGGAGCGGTCACGAGCAAGCCAGACCAAGTGATCCAGTGAGCCGGAGAGATAAGGGCGAGCGCTGTAGCGCAGATAGCATAAAGCAGTCGCGCTCCACACAGGAGGGCCTCGCTCCCCACCTCACCGCTGCCTCCACCGCGTCACAGCGACTCACAGAGGAACGGCACGGCGGCCTGGCCGGGCACGGGCTTGGTGTAGCGGTTGGGGTCGGACATTGTGAGTGCGTGTGAGTGAGTGAGCGTGAGAGAGAGTGCGAGGTGGAACGCAGAGGCCTGGCATTAAGTCACCGGCCGGGTCTTGTCCTGGCTGCCCACTGCTGGATGATCGGCATTGCCCGCCTTTTGCCGCAACCGCCTGGAATTACCCGACAACGATCTCAACTGCCCATGCCTCGTATCGCAGCCCTGCTGTTCCTTGCAGGCTGAGACCACACCGTGTTCCAGCACGACTGGACACATCGATAGCAGGCGGCATGCATTCACGCTGCGCTAGGAATAGCAACTCGTACCACGCCTTGCACACATACGCGTCTCGCTGACGCTCGCGCTCTAACAAATGGTATCCATGTAATCTGTGCCTTATCTACTACGACCCACTACGACCCGTTAATCTTATTCTTGACGCGCGTGAGGTACTGGGCGTAGCTGCTCATGTGGTCCATGCGGTCCTCGATGAGCAGGCTGAGCGCCCAGGAGCGGAGCGCGGGCTCGGCGTCCGACTTGACAATGTACAGCGTGGGGCGGTAGACGCCGCGACGGAGCTCGCGCGTCTTGGCGACGATGGCGTTGACACGCTGGTTGAACGGGTTGTCGACCGTCGGGAGCGTGGCCTTGCCGCCCTGCAGCTCGGCGTACGAGGGCAGGTCGAACACGTCCTGGATGAGGCGCGGGACGGCCTCCTGCCCGACCCAGAGGAAGATGTTCTGCCCGTCCTCGATGAGGAAGAGACCGTGCCGCTCGAGCCTCTCCGACGTGAGGTTGAGCGCGGGGGGCATGATGACACCCGACTCGCCGATTGTGCCCGCCTCGGCCGGCATGTTGTGCAGGCTGTAGAAGCGGGCGTGGATGTAGGGGACGAGCGACTGCGTCGGCAGCGTCGTGAGCAGGTCGTGCGCGTACGCGCGCAGGTCGGGCGGGATGGTCGCGCCCTCGCGCAGACCGACGTGCTTGACGAGACCGCAGCAGAGCAATGGCAGCAGCGCAAGGTTGGCAGGGACAGCCAGCTGCGCCGAGGCACCTGCAGAGCCGGCAACCTGGTTCTTGTATACTGCGAGCATCTCGCCCAGGCGGTTCGTGACAAGGTTGCGCGCGTCGTCGAGCGTCGAGTTGGACTGGATCTTCTCCACGGCCTTGTTGGCAAGGAACGAAGTGATCGCGATCTGGTCGGCCGAGGCGTACAGCTGCGCGATGGTGTCGGTGGTGGGAAGCGCCTGGGTGATGACACGGATGCGTCGCTCGCCGTAGCAGGTGGTGTGGAGGATGGCAGTCTGCAGGACAACGAACGGCTGCTTGAGGTCCTCCTCGAGCTGCAGCTCAATCACGTAGTTCTGGTCCTGGGGCAGAACGGGGAGCGCGAGCAGGTCGGTCGAGCGGATGAAGAAGTTGCCGTGGAACGCGGACATGCGGATGCCGCGCGACGCACGCACACGGATGACAGCCTCCAGACCGATGGGGCTTGCGAGCACCTTGCCGAACTCGGTCGCGAACTTGATCGCGTCCTCGCTGCGCGACGCGTTGAAACCAGGGTAGAGGTACGTCTCGCCGGCAGTGTAACGGGGCAGGCACGAGAGCGTTGCGACGTCGGTGTACGCGGAAGAGAAGAGGAACATGTCGACGGACACCTGCGACTTGGAGCACTCGATCGCGAACGTCTTGTAGAAGCTGTTGGCGGCCTGGAGCAGCGAGCCCTCCTTGTTCGTGCCGAGAAGCTTGGGGTCGTCGCGGGGCTTGAGCGCCCCCGTGCCGAGAGTCGGCAGGCTAGCGGACAGACACACGATCTTGCCACCAATCTTGCCGATGAGCTCATGGGCAGCCTGGAGGGCCGAGCCGAGGGCGTTCCCAACGACGTGCGACTCCTGGAACATGTCGCTGAGCTTGCCAAGGAGGTTCTCGATCGCGGGGCGCGACTCGGTAAGGTTGACAAGCAGGTCGACAGGCTTGGGGAGGAACACGTCCGTGAGGTCGGAAACGACAAGCATGGACGCCTCGGCGTCGTCGCCGGCGGGGAGGGAGAAGAAGTGGAGGCTGGTGGAGACGGCGATGAACGCAATCTTGGTGCGCTGGTCCTGGTTGGGGATGTTGTCCAGCGACTCGAGGATGGCACGCGCAGCCGTCGCGACCATGCCCGACTGGATCGCGGGCTGGCTCACGTCGATGACGAAGCAGTACACGGGCGGCTGGGGCGGGCGGACCATGTACTCGGTGGGCGCAACAAACTCGACGACCGAGTGGTTGAGCTCCTTGCGGGCCCAGCGGTCGGCAGGCTTGTTCTCGATCGAGTCCCAGTCAAAGAGCTGCGGCACCTCGTTGCTCAGGCCGCACATGCAGCACTTCCACCGGTTGCCGCCCTCGGTGAAGGTGACGAAGGGGTTGATGTAGACACGGCAGCGGCGGCAACGAGCAATGACCGAGTCGGTGACGACTGGCACCGGGTCGTCGCCGTCCGACTCGCGGAACGATCTGTAGGGCGCCATGACAAGCGCAAGCGGGAGCTTGGACTTGTTGAGGAGCGACTGGGTCGTGGGCATCGTCGCGAGCGTGCAGCGCTGGTAGGAGGGGTCGGGGATGACGTGGGGCGACTGGACGACGGCAGCGTTGGAGGGCAGGAGCGCCGTCGGGGGCGGCGCGTCGAGGCCGCGCACGTCGGGCTGCATGCCGATCAGGTTGACCGTGTGGACGGGGTGGAGCTGCTTGGGCTCGGCGAACCCTCCCTGCTGCGCACCGTACGCGGGCTGCTGGCCGTAGCCTGCGGGCTGCGCGCCGCCGACGTTGAGGTTCTGGAACTGGTTCGCCATCTGGTCGACGGGCTGCTGCGGCTGCTGCCCGTACGCGCCGCCGTAGGCCGGCTGCTGCCCGTACGCGGGCTGCTGCTGCTGGCCCTCCGTGCCAGGCGTGATGAACTGGGGCTGCTGCATCTGCGCCTGGCCGGGGTACGCCGCCTGCGCCTGCGGTTGCCCGTACGCGGCTGCGCCAGCGTCATACGCGGGCTGCTGCTGCGCGGCGCCCGAGCCGTACACCTGCTGCATCTGCGCAGTGGGGTACTGCCGACGCTTGGTGTGGTGGTGCCCGGCGGCAGGAGGGGGAGAGGTAGTGGAACGGCCGCCGTCGCCGCCACCGGCGCCGCCGTACACTGGCCGCGTGGGGACCTCCCACTGGGACTGGCCCGTCTCGGTGTCTGAAATGTCAGCGAAAGCTTGTTGTTGATGTGATGCCAAAGTACGCACTGTAGTAAACATACTGGTTCGAGCCCGTGTCCCTGCGTTGTCAGCATCCATAGAAAGCAGAGGGGGGTGGAGTTGAACAGCTTAAGCGCCGTGGCATGGCGAAGCGTGCGCGTCGATGTGCGCCCGATGAAAACACGCACCATCGAGCTTCCCAGCCGTTGGGGAGGTGGACTTCTTGGACGTTCATCGTGTTCCGAGCTCGCCGAGGTGTGGGCGGTGCGCGGAGAGAGCGAAGAGGTCCGAGAGGAGTTTTGTGAGGGGGAGAGAGAGTGGAGAGGAGAGAAGGAGGGTGCGATGTGAGATGGAGAGGAGGATGGCGAGCAGCAGGCGGTGAGCAGTGAGAGGCAGCGGGTGTCCACGGTGGGTGGCCTCCAACGGTGACGCTGCTGTCCAGCGTGGAGGTCCAGGCCACGTTCCAATGCGCCTAACTTGATCGTATTGGGTGCCTGCCCCTCCTATCATCTTTTAGGCGCCCCATTCCACGCGGTGATTTCGGAAATTGCCAAGTGGCCCCGCACTCTCGCCCCTCGCACTAGCCACTGTGGTGGATGTTGTTGCGGTAACTCAACAGCCAGCTTCAGTTGTCACAACCAACCATCGCCTGCACCATGCTGCAAACAAGTCTCATCCCAACAGGTCACGCCGACCTCGTTACCCGTGAGTGCTGTGGGAGGTGCTACAGGCAGCAGTACTGACATCCAGACGCGGTGTACGACTTCTACGGCGAGAAGTGTAGGTGTTGACTGCTATCATTAACCTGCGCGATACTGATAGTGACAGTGGCGACGTGCTCTGCGGACCACAAGATCAAGATCTTCCGCAAGTCGCCCGACGGGACATGGGAGCTGGAGACCGAGTGGAAGGTGAGCACTCGTCTGGGGTTACGGCAACCTCCTCACACTCACTGGCCTTCGCTAACCCCAGGCGCACGACGCACCAATCCTGCACCTCTCCTTCGCGCACCCGATCCACGGCGTCCTCCTCGCGTCGTGCAGCCACGACCGCACCGTGCGGATCTGGGAGGAGCAGCTCCCGGCGGCCGGGAACACGGCGGCGCCAAAGTGGATCGAGCGCGGCACCTTGACGGGCGCGAAGGGCAGCGTGCGGAGTGTGGAGTTTGCGCCCCCGAACCCGGCGTATGGGCTGCGCGTGGCGAGCATATCGACCGACAGCCATCTGCGCGTGCACACGTCCCTCGACCCCGATCTGAACGACTGGTCGCTCGCGCACGACGTCCACGTGCCCAGCCTCGCGAGCGAGGACGTGCCCGAGACGCAGGGCGCGACGCCCGCCGAGGCCGCGACGGGCGGGTGGGCGCTCTCGTGGTGCAGGGAGAAGTGGTGGGGCAGCGTCGTCGCCGTGTTTACGGGCAACTCGCCGATTGCGCGGATCATCCAGCTCGACGCGACGCCGACCGCCCTGCTCAACCTCCGCCCGCCGGGAGTGAGCCCCCTCACTGCAATTGCGTGGGCGCCGTCGTGCGGGCGGTCGTACCACCTCATCGCGACCGGCGCGCGGGACGGCACGGTGCGTATCTGGCGCGCCGAGCCGCCCTCGGATGACGACGACGGGGGCAAGTGGACCGCCGAGACCGTGGCCGAGTTCCCCAAGGGGGCGCGGATCGGCATGGTCGAGTGGAATGCGACGGGCACGACGCTCACGACTTCCGACGACGAGGGCGTCATCCGCATCTACAAGCCGACGTACGCCAAGAACTGGAAGCTGCTCGGCAAGATGACGGCCGAGGAGCCCCCAGCGGAGGAGTAGGGCATGTATACATATTGGCTTGTGCCGCGCCAGAGGACGCTTCGGAAGGATACAAGGATTGCGGGTGGTCTCCTTGTCCCGCAGTCGTCCACTGTGAAGGCTTAGGGCTCACATCGCTGCCTCCGTCGCATCAAATATAGCTGCATGCTGTGATCTACACCCATCTAACACCCTAGTTGAGCTTGGAGATGCGCTGGCGCTCCGACTTGAGCTTGACGAGTCTGGCGATAGCGTCCTCGAGCTTGACGGTCTCCTCGCGGCCCTGCACCTCGTCGTCACGGTTACGGATGTTGACGGCGCCGGCGTCGAGCTCGTCCTGGCCGACGACGAGGATAAAGTTCCACTGCTGCGTCTGGGCGTTGCGGATCTTCTTGTTGAGCGTGTTGTCGGACAGGTCGGCCTCGGCGTAGATGTCGGCGTCCGAGAAGGCCTTGGCGACCTTGGTGGCGTAGTCGCGGTACAGGCCGGCGACGGGGATGACGATGACCTGGCGGGGCGAGAGCCAGAAGGGCCAGCGGCCTGCGCAGTTCTCGGTGATGATGGCGAGGAAGCGCTCGAGCGAGCCGAGAATGGCGCGGTGGATCATGACGGGGCGGTGGAAGTTGCCCGTGCCGTCGGCGTTGGGCTGCTCGGGGCCGCGGTAGGAGAGGTTGAAGCGCTCGGGCAGCTGGAAGTCGAGCTGGATGGTGCCGCACTGCCACTTGCGGCCGAGGGCGTCCGTGAGGTCAAAGTCGAGCTTGGGGCCGTAGAAGGCGGCGTCGGCCTCGTTGATGTGCCATCTGCCGGGCATCTTGGCCTCGAGCACGTCCTTGAGGGACGCCTCGGCCTTGTTCCACACCTCGAGGTCGCCCATCCACTTCTCGGGGTTGCGCGTCGACAGACCGACCTTGTAGTCGAAGCCGAAGGGCTTGTACACGGCGTCGAGGAAGTCGATGGCGCCGAGCAGCTCCTCGCCAATCTGGTCAACCGTGCAGAAGATGTGGGCGTCGTCCTGCACGAATCGCCTCACGCGGGTCATACCCGAGAGCGCACCCGACGCCTCGTTACGGTGAAGCACACCGAACTCGGCCATGCGGAGCGGCAGCTCCTTGTACGAGCGCTCGCGGTGGTCGAACGCGACACAGTGACCGGGGCAGTTCATGGGCTTGAGGGCAAACTGCTCCTCCTCGACCTTGAGCAGGAACATGTCCTTGCTGTAGTGCTCCCAGTGGCCCGAGGTCTGCCAGAGCTTCGAGTTGAACATGTTGGGGGTGCCGACCTCGACGAAGCCGCGCTTGTGGTACTCCTCGCGGATGAACTTCATCAGCGCGTTGTAGATGCGCATGCCGAGAGGGAGCATGAAGGGCGAGCCGGGGGAGAGGTCGGAGAAGAAGAAGAGCTCCTGCTGGAGACCAATCTTGCGGTGGTCGCGCTTGGCCGCCTCCTCCTGGAGCTTCTTCCACTCGGTCATCTGCTTCGAGTCCGGGAACGACATGCCGTACACGCGCTGGAACGAGTCGTTGTCCTTGTCACCGAGGAAGTAGGACGACGAGTTCTTCGTGACAGCAAGCGACTTGATGCGGCCGGTGTGGGGGACGTGGGGACCGAGACACAGGTCGATGAGGGGGCCGCAGCGGTAGACCGTCGACTCCGTGCCATCAGGGACCTTCTCGTTGATGTAGTGCTGCTTGTACTTGTTGTACTGTGGGTCAGCGCTCGGTCAAGAGGAATGTGAGCCAAAGTGGCAATGCCTCGAGTCATTCAAGGCACGAGAACGACTCCATGGAGGCTGCCGAACAAACCCCACCCACCTTGAACATCTCCAGGAGGACCTCCTTGGGCAGCGAGAGACGCTCGAACTTCTGCTTCTCCTTGACAGCCTTCTTCGAGATCTCCTCAATCTGCTTGTAGTCCTCCGGGCCGATGGTCTTCTCGTTGGCGAGGTTCATGTCGTAGAAGAAGCCACCCTCGGGAAGGGGAGGACCGTAGCCGAGGCAGCACCCCTCGAACGAGCGCTCACACGCCTCACCCATGACGTGGGCGGACGAGTGCCAGAAGACCTGGCGCGCCTCGTAATCATTCTCGGGCGAGTCAAAGTCGAGGAGGGCGAGCGAGACGCTCTTCTCGAGCGGACGCGTGAGGTCCCACAGCTCCTGGTTGTCGACCTTGGCGATAACGATGCGGTCGGCCAGCGACGTCGAGATGCCCTTGGCAACGTCCATGGGCGTGGTCTCCCATGCCTTGCCCTCGATCTGCTTGCCGTCCGGGAGCGTGATGGTGATGGGGGAGCGCTCCTGCTTGGCGACAAACTCGTTGTACTTGGCCATGTGCTCGTCAAAGATCTTGATGCGCTCGGCGAACCACTCGGGGGGAGGGTTCAGCTCGGTGACAGCGCCGCCCTTCTTGTCCTTCTTGTCGGCCTTCTTGCCCTGCTGCTGCTGCTGCTGCTGCTTCTGCTTGGGCTGCTTCTGCTGCTGCTGCTGCTTGGGCTCAGAGTTGCCCACGAGGGGCTCGTGGGGCACGGGAGCGCCGGCGGCCTCTGGCATTCTGATGGAGGTGGTGGTGTGGAAAGAGTGGGAGGGAGTGGCGAGTTGGAAGGGGACGGATCGTAGAGCAGAGGCCCTTGCTGCGAGTGGGAGAGGGTTGAAGCGGGATGAAAGAAAAGGGAGACGTGCCGCTAGGATGTGGCGCGTGATCATATACACTCTCTTTTCGGAAGCGAGGCAACTCAACCGCAGTACTGCTAGTACTGTGAGAGCGAGTAGAGTAGCGTGGGTGGCGAGAGTGGGGTGCGATGAGAGATGGATGGACGGCGGCGGCGCGTAGAGTGAGCTCCGAGTTGGGATTTTTGACTCGACCACCCATGTCACCTTGGGGCCTCCACGTGCCTCCACCTTCCTCTCGCGCTCTCGCTTTGCTCCGAGGTACAACACAAGAAACCGGTCCTTGAACGATCCTTGGACCGGATTCCAAAGTAGGCACCCAACCACGTTGTCCTTGTTGATGCCTAAATGTCCGTTTGCCCGCCTAATCGAGTGCTCGAACAGATGCATGCGATGTCACCGCCATTTCGATCAACTTCTGAACTCTGCTCCTCACAACAACATCTCCATCCACCTCCCACTTCTCCCAACCTTCAAAGCGGCAGCGCGCTACCTCTCCCGGCGAGCCCTATCCTTCTACCCTCTCGCCCACGGCTAGCTAGCTGCACGCTCACCATGGCTGCCCAGGAGCCGGTCGAGGGCTCCATTACCATCTGGGGACCCGGCGGCATCCAGACCGACATCCAGTTCAAGGATCTGGCGGATGAGGAGAGCGCCGAGGTTATCCCAGACCTTCTGATTGACTACGAGGCCGAATGCAAGGACTGGACGGCGGTTGGGCGCGAACACTGGCGCTGCGGGCGCTGGAAGTTGGCCGAGGACCTTCTTCAGAGGGGCATCAAGTGTAGGTGGGGGCGATGGCGCAGCTGACGACAGTCTTCGCGAGCGGGCGACAGCCCGACCACATGGCCCTTGTCAACCTCCACGCGATGCTCGGGCATCTCCACCTCGCGCTCTCGCGCACTGCGCCGAAGACGCTGCTGCAGAGCGCCAAGTACGACGTGCTACCCCGCAACGTCCGCACCAAGGAGTATCACTACACGGAGGCGACAGCCAACTTTAACCGCGCCGACGAGGCCCTGCGTAATTTTGGCACCGGGCCCGAGGACGAGCCCGTCAGCGTCGCCATGGGGAAGAGTATGTCGCGCCTAAGACCGCCGCTGACCGCAGTCATCCTCTACCTCGCGCGCGGGCAACCCGGAGTCGCGTCGCCCCTGGTTGACAGGTTGTTGAAAAGGCAGCCGAACAACGTCGCGGCGCTGTTGGCGAATGCGCGCTTGCAGTTCGCGCGTCGAGAACACGATGCCGCACTCGTAACGTACCAGAAGATCCTGAGCCTTAGCCCAGACGTCCTGCCTGACCCAAGGATCGGCATTGGGCTCTGCGCGTACGTTCTCGGCGACAAGGAGCGCGCACACGCTGCGTGGGAGCGTGCCCAACAACGCGTAAGCTAGCCGGACGGTCTCAAGCTGACAGACAGGATCCCACTTCTTGGGCCCCCCTCCTGCTCCTCGGGTTGTCTTCGCTCAACATGGCGCGCGATCCTTCCGTATCTTTGCAGGAGCGCGTCGCATTCGAGTCCCAAGGCGTGGACAAGGTGTCGTCCGCCTTCCGCCTCAACAACAAGAGCGCAGCCGCGGCCCTTGCTCTTTCTGCTGTGTGCACTTTGGGTCGCAAGGTCGAGCTGGCTTCCAAGCTGGCGGAACGCGCGATCCAGTACTCGGACAACAGACGCCATTCGGTGCTGGCCAACTCGGAGCGTGGCCGCCTCGGCTTCATCGCGGGCGAGCTCACCGACGCGGCGCGCTACATTGGCGCTGCCAAGACGGAGGACCCCAACACCGTCAACGTCATGGCCGAGTTGACGCTTGCCCAGATCGCCATCAAGAACGGCAACCTGCGTGAGGCGCTCAACTTCGTGGAGCAGACGGCCAAGCGCCTGAACGGCAAGGGGCCGCTCGAGTTCACCGTCCTGCACGCGTCGCTCCTCGCGTACCCCCACTTGGGAATGCCCGCTGACGAGGCGGAGCGCAACCTGAAGTCGGCGCGTACCATGCTTGGTGATGTGCAGAACCTCGTGTCCAACGCCGAGACGGAAGAGGACTGGGCGAAGCTGCGTGGTGTCGCCAACGACGCGGACGCCTTTGTCGAGCTCGCCAAGCTGTGGCAGGAGGAGAGCATCGAGAAGGCGGTCACGTCCTACCAGACGGCCATCCAGATCAAGGCCGAGGGCGAGTCGGACGATCTCGAGGACACTCAGGCCGAGTCGCAAGAGCGCACCAAGCCTGTGGACTACGACACTGTCCGCCTCTCGACCAACTTGGCGTCGCTGTATGCCCTGCAGGGCGAGAGCGAGAGCGCCGAGCGCATGTTCCTCGAGGCGCTGCAGCGGCTAGCGAGCGCCAACGGCAAGGAGGCCGACGAGCTCAAGACCGTGCTGGCATACGACCTCGGACGGGCAAGTGAGCAGGGCGGCGACGTCGTCAAGGCGCAGAAGTGGTACCGTGACGTCCTGGGCCAGCACCCCGAGCACATGGAGTCCAAGGTCCGCCTGGCTGTCATCGCGCGCCTTGCTGGCCGCAACGTCGACGCCCACAACTACCTCAAGGAGTGCCTGCGCGCCGACGAGACCAACGTCACCTTGCGATCGGTGTATACCAACTTCCTCATCTCCCTGGGGTCGTACAAGGAGGCGCTGCAGTTCACGTCGCAAACACTCAAGTACGAGCGCCACGACGTGTACACGTACACTGCTTTAGGCTGGCTCCACTTCAACCTTGGACGCGAGGCCAAGTCGCAGCAGGACGTCGCGGAGCGGTCCAAGCAGTACCTCCGCAGTGCCGAGGCGTACGAGCGCGCTCTCAGCGTGGACCCCTCAAACGCCATTGCTGCTCAGGGCCTCGTCATCGCTCTGGCTGAGGACACGCTTACGCCCAAGGCGCAGCAGCTCGCGCCGGGAAGCGTGGAGGAGATGAAGAACCGCACCCGACTTGCGGGCCAGGCCCTCTCGGTGCTCGGTCGTATCAAGGACTCGCTGCCCGAGGGCGCGGTCAACGTCAACATCGGCCACTGCTACTTCATCCGCGGCGAGGAGGAGCGCGCCATCGAGGCATACGGCTCGGCCTTGAGCGCCGCCAATGGGCGAAGCGTTCCGATCCTGCTCTACCTTTGCCGTGCGTGGTTCTCGTACGCGAACAAGGAGACCAACTTCTCTGCGATGGGGCAAGCACTGCATTACGCACAGCGGGCCATGCATCTGCAGCCTAGCGACCGTGCGATCCTCTACAACATTGCGATGATCCAGCAGAAGGCAGCCGAGATCATGCTCGGCCTCGAGCCTTCGCGGCGCCTGCTCGAGGAGCTCAAGCTGGCGTTGAAGCGCGCCACAGAGGCCGTCGGTATCTTCCGTGCGCTGGCGGACGACAAGACGCGCCCCCTCCCGTACGACCCCGAGGTCGCGGACCACCGTGCGCGTTACGGCGAGAGCTTGGTACGCAAGGGCCCCGAGGCTATCGAGACTCAAGAGGAGTTCGAGAGCGAGGCGGCTGCGCGCGTGGAGGAGGCTCGCCGCATGCGTGCCGCCGAGCAGGAGCGCATCAATGCTGCCGCTGCCGCCCGTCAGGCCGAGATCGAGGCTCGCGCCGCTGAGATCACCGAGCAGCGCCGCAAGGCTCGCGAGGAGGCGCGCGCGTTCCAGGAGCAGCTCAGCGCGCAGGCCCGCGAGGAAGAGGAGCGCAAGGCTGAGCGCATCGAGCAGCGCAAGCGGCGCAAGGACGCCGACGACATTGTCGAAGACGGCGAGGAGCGCCCGCGCAAGAGGGGCAAGAAGGGCGGCAAGAAGAAGAAGAGGAAGGACGAGTCGGAGGACGAGGACGACCTCGGCGAGAGCGCGCCCCTGAGCGGTGCCGAGGAAGAGGACGAGGACCCGGAGGCTGGGCGGCGGCGTGCAGCGGCACGGCTCGCCGCTTCGCGTGCAAAGGTGAGTACGCACTTGTTGTGTGTGGGGCAGGCGGAGCAGGGTGGGGGAGGGGGAATGGCAGTGAGGTGCCGAGGACCGTGGACCGAGGATATCCGCGGAGCGGCGCGGCGCGGCGCTCGGTGCGGTACAGCGGCACAGGGCGGCGATCCGCGCTATCGCGTGAGGCCCACGGGCGAGTATTGCCGAGCAACTATGCCGGAGATTGCGCAGATCATCCACTCATGATTGGCGCTGTATGGCGAGGCCAAGCGGTTGTGGCCAAATCGGGCCTCCCTGAATCACACGTGCCGCCCTGAATCTAACCGCTAACCGCACAGAAATCCAAGAAGACTCGGCACGCCGACCCAGATGACGAGGAGGACACAGGCGGGCGGCGTGGGAAGCAGTTCAAGTCCAAGGCGATCATCGAGGACTCGGACGACGAGGACGAGCCGATGCCCCCGTCTGCTCCGTCGCCACCTTCGACACCGGGCGCAGCATCTAACGACGACGAGTAGGCATGGCGTAGATAGTTACATGTCACAGGTATTGGTACAGACTAGTGCTACAGGCTGGGTCGATTACTTGACGGTCGGATCGAAGATACTCTTCGGCTAGCGGGCGTTGCACACGGCGTGGTTGCACGAGGCGTAGGGGCATCTCCGGGCGGCGTAGGCGGCGGCCTGCGACTTGGTCGATGAGGAGGAGGCGGTCGACGAGGTGGACGAGCGACGCTTGACGGCCTTGGGGATGGGGAGGGCACGGACGACGCGCGCCCACAGGCTGCTGCGCCTCACGTAGACGGGGTTGATGGAGATGGCGCCGGCGCTCTGGAGCGCGAGGCCGAGGTCGACGGCGTTGGTGCTCGCGGCGGGCGAGTACTCGTCGCCGCTCCACCACGGGTGTGCGACGGACGCGGACGACTGCCACGCATCGAGGTCGAGCGTGACACCGGTGAGGATGGAGGACGCGGGCCTCGGGATGGCTGGCATGGTGGTGTGCTCAGTGGCAGGTGGTGTTTGGTGGTGGTGGGTGGTGAGTGGCGGGTGCCAAGACCAGCGCAGTTATGTATGTATGAAGTGTGGAGTTGTGTGGAGATGCAGGGCTGTTGGGCCAGGTCGCGACTCGAGTCGTCAATGTTGAGTGTGGCGTGTGGCTGGAGCTCCGTCGAGCCGTCTAGTCACTGATAAAACGGGGTGCCGTGCTTAAGGGTGGTTGCTGCGGAGGTGGGGGCGGGGCCAACACCAGGTATATGTATACCAGTGGCTATCCACGGGGCCGCGTCGGCGAGCACGTTCGCGCCACCATCTGCATGCGTCCCGGTGTCATGTGGACGTGCGGCTTTGTCAGTGCGACGGCCGTGGATGAGGATGGATGACATGAGATGACATGGGGGTTTGTCAGCGACCGCGGCCGAGAACGTGCTCCCGCCTCGTGCCTGAATAACAGTGGCGGCAATCTAGAATCTGGACCCCGCATACCTGGTGGCGCTGGGTGGCGCTGGACGTTCCGCTATCTGCCAAGCACCGATAGTGCAGATTGCTACATTGCAGATTGCATTGCAGATAGGCGTTGGAGTGGAGCGCGGTGGAGTCGTGGTGCAGATGCGCTCGTTGCTTGCGGCTGTGTAGATGCAAGCTGCAAAGCTGCTTGGCGGTTTATTCTCAGCAGGTGACGGCGACGGAATCTCCGGCTCAGGGGGTGGACGCGCCTGGACGAGCGCGCCAGCACGGAGATTGCGTTCGCCAGTCGGCTATGTATGCGCTGCGCTCGCAGCGAGCGCCAGACGGGCTAATACACGTCTGCGGAGCGTGGTGGCGTGTATTGGCGGGGGAAACGGGCCGGTGGTGGCGGGGCTGGCGGATGGTGGCGTGCGGAGGTTGGTGCGGTGACTACCGGTGATTGCCTCCCTCAGCCCCTCGTGGCACGGACATGAGATCATGCCTGGCCTGACGTTCGAGGCGCGCTCATCCGCAGTTTGACTGCTTGCACGCTGCCCATGAGCTGTGGCGCGTTTGCTTGGCAGACGTTTGGCAGGTGCGGCGACTTTGTCGGCTTACGAAACGGTTCCCGGCTTGCGGGAATCCGATCGCACAATCCGCAGCTGGTCGCGTCGGGTCGCGGGTCGGGAGACCATGAGATCAGCGGGGTTCCGGTGCCATGAGATCATGTGCGGGCTTGGCACGTCAAGACGCTCAGCTGCATGAGGCCATGATCTCGAGCGCTCGGCAAGTGGTGCAGTGCGGGCAGTGGATACCGCATTGACAACGATATTGGTCTTGGAGGCTCGATGTGCGCGATGGGTGGAGCAGCGTCAGCATCGCTTGATGCCACTGGTCGACCTCGAGATGCCCCGCGCGGAAAGCGAGAATTGGTCCTTGTGCTCAGAGCTGTCATGGCCGACGCTGGTCGTGCGGGAGGTGGAGCGGGGCGCGGGGTATTGCGAGGACGCCGCGTTTGACAACGCGGGAGCGATCTTCCGCCAAGCACCTCGTACCTCAACACACGCAGCTTGGTCATGACCGGATCCACACGAGCATGACGCTGAGCGATCTGCACGGACTAGCACTGATCTGCGGGTCCAGGTCGACGTTCGAGTCCAGGTCGGTCTAGACTCGAGGCTGCCGCGGCTATCAGCTGGGTTTGCGGACAGGCACCTCTGTCCGCATGACGTTTTGGAAGGTTCTGAGGTGCGGAAGTCTGTTCGTGGGGCGGAACGGGCGACACCGGGCGATGCGCAGTGAGTGGAAGCAGGTGGAAGCGGGATCGATGTCCAACGCGTCCAGGTCGACAGTGCCAACGTCGAGCTCGTTGCCGATGGCCAGCTCCACAGGTTGGATGACTTCACAGCGGACTGTGCGCCCCGCTGTTTGCGCCACATCGCCAACCAAATATGCACTCTCCAACGCCCAAGCGACCCTCGTCTGCGCTCATGCACGCGTCTGCCTTGCACCCGTACCCGCATGCCCCCGATGCAGTCCAGCAGCGTGGGTAGCAAAAGATGATGGTGTACCCTGACATCTGAAGGCGGTAGTGTAGAGCCAGCGACATCGTGGCGCTCATGTGCAAGCACAGAGGAGGCGCCGGGCGAGGAAAAATTGCTAGAGAAGAAATCCCCGTAGGGATGTAATGCTTCTCACAGCATTAAGAACAGATACTACACATGATCTTAGCCAATTAGGCCAGAGAGGATACAGACTTGGGAACAGCGACATGGTCAAAGTTACACCTACGTGGGTGGAAATATAAAACGGGCTTATAACGCCGAACATGTGGCACAGCCTCGGGTCAGGTCTTGTCCAGCCCCCGAAACCCAGACGTTCTGTTGACTTCTTGGCCAAGAGGTAAGGCGTGGTCTTCCGGTACAGGTGTGGCCAAGATCGTCGGTTCGATCCCGGCAGGAGTCTTTTTGCGCTTTGGAGATTGTTGAGCGGATCAGCGGAGCTGAGGCGCAGGGGAAGGAGGCTCAGAAACAAGAGGAGGAGAGCAGGAGAGCAGGAGGGGAGCTGGGAGGGGGCACGCCTTGGTCTCCTCCCCCCCTGGGCGGTCACCATCCTTTTCCATCAGCTTGGTCAGCAATACCAGTCTGGCAGGATGTGTTCCACTGGAAGACGGGAGAGGGTGACCTGCAGTTGCTGTGTCAACCCAGCAACCAGGCACTCAACCACATACCCGGACATCAGCCATTCGCCATCACACACGATGCCATGTAGTGACATATCTGACGTAGCGGCTCGCATGACCTGCCCATCGCCCACCTCACCATGGTCACCCTCGATGCGACGTCCTACCCGCACATCTTTGAGCGCGTGGTCGCCGACGCACCCCACGAGGCCCTCCTCCGCCTGCGGGGCGTGAGCCACACCGCCAAAGCCTTGGCGGATGCGCGGCTCTTCGAGCGCATCAAGGTCACCCTCAACCCAGTCCCAGCTGCGACGAAGTCGTTCATCGTGCTCTCGCTCGACCGGCGCCGCCTCCCCATCCCCCCGGTGCAGGCGGCGTCCCCCCTCCTCCCGCACCCGCAGTGGGCGCACGTACGCGTCCTCGATGGCGACGCGAGCGTCCAGCAGCTGCCCGGCACCCGGCGCCAGCTGGTTGCCAGCAATGCGGCGCTGCCGGCACTGCACACCGTCAGGCGGGTCACCCCGGAGCACGAGGTGGACACGTCGGTCAGCGTGCTCCGGTTCCCGGGCCACTGGATGTGGACGCACAAGGAGAACGCGCGGAAGCACGTCCATGCCCTCGCCTTCGACCCCCAGTGGATCGTCGGGCGGAAATGCGACAACCGCATCGTCCCAAAGTTCATGCCGGGGGAGGAGGTATACATCCTGCGAGCCACGCCGACCGCCTTTCGTCCGTCTCCGAATCCGGGCGTGAGGAACTGGATCGGCGCACAGAACGAGATGTTCCTCTTTGCGCAGCTGCTCTGCGCCGCCGTGCGCCTCCGTGAGCGCTTCGTGTTTGTCGGGATCGAGACGGTCCCCCGCCCCATGTTGGCGCACTGGGGCTTTGACGACACCGGTCTCGGTGCGACCGAGCGCGCGGGTGCGCTGCGCTCACACTTTTACGAGATGATCAAGGAGCTGGCTCGCGAGCGCGGGGGGTCCGCCGGCCTACGCACCTTCGTGGGCTACCGACAGTCCCTGTCCTGGGGTCACCTCGCAGTTGAGGAGTACGTCGACATTCTCACGCACGACGAGTACCGCGCGCGCGTGGGCGACGACGAGTACGACCTGCACACGTTTGCCGGTGTGGACCTTGCAGCAGAGCAGTCCAACGCCTGATTGTACCAAGTGAATGCATTCTCCTATGAACCTGCGGCCTATCCGTTGTCTCTGGCGTTGACCACCATGCTTCAGCGCTCTGCACTCCCTGACGGCCTCGCCCTTACCCCACACCGAACCCCGCACTCCGCAACCCCGCATTCCGGCGCCGAGACTAGGCCGAGCTAGTGCCGATCGACGGTCGACGGAGGTCCCGACCGCCGGTGCGGTATGCTGCACGGGTCGGACCAGCTCGCCCGGCCATTTCGGGTTGGGGTCAAAGGTATGAGCGGCGCCGATCCGAGAGACTGCAGCGCCACCTTGGCATCGCTTCAGCTCGCCGAGACGTCGGAGCCTTCCGACATGCAGAGTGCACATCTCAGTCCGCCGCCTTGCGCATGTGGCGCTGCCACGCGGACGCAGCCTCATTCAGTGCCTCGCAGTCAGCCGTCCCACCGCTCTCGTCAGCCATCACACCGCATGGTCACTTCTGCATCGCTTCTAGTGCATCTGCTGTCCACCCTTCTGTCAGCCAAGCTCGCACCGCGACTCACCGAAATACACAGGCTCGCGCCCGAGACGTACGCCGCGTCCGGGCCAGCGAGGAACCTGGCGTCAGCACTTCTCACCCAGGAGCACTCACGAGACCGAGTTGGCGATCTCCACAGCGTTCGTGTTGCGCCCCATCGGGTTCGCCTTCGCTTGCTGCCATCAGTCCTGCTCCCTCGCCCCCTCGCCGCTCGACTCACAGCAGCCAGCGCACTGCCGTCCGGCGCGCCCGCCTTGCCCGAGTAGAACTTGTCGAGCCCCGTCCACATGTCCGTCTGCACCACACCGGGGTTGTACGTGTTGCACGCGATGCCGTACTTGCCCAGCTCGGCGGCGGCGCACTGGTTCAGCCCGCGCACGGCAAACTTGGAGGCCGAGTACATCCCGAGCTGGGGGAAGCCGGTGAGGCCGGCAATGCTCGAGGCCGCGATGAGGCGCCCGCCCTCGCCCTGCTTGATCATCTGCCGCGCCGCCGCCTGGTAGCAGTACATGACGCCGCGGATGTTGATCTCCCACAGGTCGTTCATGGTCTGCGTCGTGGTCTCGAGGAAGTCGACGGGCGGGCCGATGCCCGCGTTCGCGACCATGACTGGTGTGAGCTGGCTCGGGGGGGTGCTCACCGTCCACGCGGCCCAGCTGCTCGACCGTCTTGGCCACGAGCGCCGTCACGTCCTCCTCGGAGCGCACGTCGACTGGGATGACCGCAACGCGCGCGCCCGTCTCCTCGCACTCCTTGGCCACGGCGGACGCCTTGGCGTCCGCGGTCTTCAGGTCGGCGACAACCACGTCGAAGCCGTCGCGCGCGAGGCGCTGCGCAATCGCCGCGCCGATGCCCTGCGCCGCGCCAGTCACGATCGCGACCTTGCCGTTGGGTGTGCGGGTAACGTTGCCTGTCATTGTGTGAATGTGAGTGGGAGAGCGGGCAGGCCCCGCAGTGGGCGAGATATACCCCGCATTCCATGTGAGCATCTCCGGACCGGCGGTGGGCTTCGGCTACTAACGCTGCTAGGTGGCGTCATGTGACCCGCTCACACCCGATATCGCACTAGAGCGGTCGAGCTGGGCGGAGCGTTCCTTGACAATCCCCACCCACGAGCAAGCTTGTTCCGAGTGGGAACGGACTCGTCGCTCTGTCGGGGGTTGTTTCGGCTGATGTGGGCCAATGGTGTGCGGTGAGTGGCGGCGGTGGTGGGCTGCTTCCGCCTGGACACATCGTCAGCCTAGGTATCCCCTGCCAACACCGATGCCTGGGACTCGGACGTCAGAGCGATGAGGTGCACTGCGTAAGTCGCTTGTCAGTCTATATGGGCAGCCTCCTACATGAGAGCACTGCTAAGTCGAGAGCGAGACTTGCGTGGTCGCAGACCTCCGCGGTCGGTGGAGGGCCACCGCTGTTGGGCACGTCTGCCTATTCAGTCATCCTACGTGCGCCTCCAACACCTCCCTCGAGTTCACTGAGCTATATATGCTCACCTAGCATGAGACAACCACATCATCGCAAGTTCATCATGTGAACATGAGAAGACACCGATCGGCAGAGTCCGATATCGGGTGACGTTGGCCTGACTGGGAGCGGTGAGCCTGACCAGACCTCACCCAGGCCAGATCTTCTTGGCACCCGCCTCCTTCCACGTTGAACTGGTACCTACTCGCGGCCATCTCCTAACCCCCAGTCATGCCGTGCTCGTAAGCAGTGCGCAGCGCTCAACGAGTGCCGAGTCAGTGGCGGGATGGGGGCGATAACCTTCTCACACGCGGGCCCCTCTGAGCCCGTGTGCCTCAATTTCGCTGCACGTGAGGTTGCATTCCACGCCCATCGTTTATTCTACACATGACGCGTACCAGTCAGCTCGGTTCGCGATGCCCGAATGCCAGGTCACGCGCCGCAGCGGCGGTGACAGTGCGGACCGAAATGCGGTATGTACGAGATGCCGAGCCGGCAGATAGCACGGGACTGAGGTTCAACTTTGGACTTGTGCTACAACGATGGCTTGGGAACAAGAACCTTGGCAGAAGTGGTTGACCCGGGGGGACGTCACCTGTTGCAAGTATTCAACTGCGGCCGGGACCGCGGAATGCACCATCTGGACGGCTACGAGGCTGTGTCGGTGCAATGGATGTGGAGCTGATCGAGCCCAGCCCCGCCCCACGGCATTGAAGAGTTTGACGGCCGAAGGCTCCTCGAGGGTCACTTGTTGGCGGCCCCTCTCCGCCTCCCCGAAGGTCAAACAGTCAATTGCGCAGGCCAAACACTCCCACGCAGCACAGTTGTGGATAGTCGAACAATGCATAGCAATAGCGTCGTAACTGCAGTAGTACATGACCCAAACGTGCTTGGTGCGCGCCGTCGGCATCGACGCCACCACGTCTGCTCCTCTGCGCACTCCGCGTTTCTCCCTCCGCACTCCGCACATCCTCTCTCCGCACCTCCGCGCCGATCTTGACTCTTGACTGGTAATAAAAACTTCTGGCTCCACCGCAAGGGGTGGCTTTTGACTCTTTCCTCGTGATGCGAATGTTGCCTGCTTAGTCCTTGGGCGAGAGGTCGATGGGGTCGACGCGGATGAAGGCGTAGGTGGTGTCCGGGGTCCAGTAACCGGCCATGGCAGCCCAGAAGCCGCAGCACGCGTCGATGATGCAGAAGGCGCCGGCGGCCGTGGTGACGCCGGCCGAGCCGGTGAACTGCGAGGCGGCGAGGAGCGCAAAGGACATCATGGTGAAGAAGAGGACGGCGATGATGGCAACCGAGGAGCGGAGGGCGGCGAGGAGGAACAGCAGGCAGATGCCGGACCAGATGGCGAGGAAGACGCCGAGCGAGTTGGCGAGGTCGGGCGACACCTCGCCGGTGACCTTGTCGGTGAAGGCGTCGACGATGCCCATGGCGGGCAGGAAGAAGCCGACGTACGAGAAGCAGAAGCCGCCGAAGGCGCAGAAGATGGTGGCACTGGGGGTCAGCTGGGTCCGTGGGGGAGGGGACACGAGGCCTAGGCAACGCGCGGCGACGCATGCCATGGCCAGTCGGTGTCGCCTGTGTCACTTACGAGAAGGTGTTGCCGATGAACATCTCGAACCAGCCGACGAGGGTCTGGGTGATGCCGACGAAGAACACTGATGTCAGCGGCTGGACCCTAGCAGGGGAAGAGCATACTCACTGAGCGAAGAGAGGACACCGTTGGGCGCCTTGATGCCACGGACGCCGACGCTGAGGAGGCCGACCATCATGAACGCCATCGAGAAGGCGATGAGGCCAATGGGGATCGGGTTACCGAACTTGCGGTGCTGGACGGGGATGGCGGGCTGCGAGAAGTCGATGGGGTGGCCGCCGGGCGTGATCATACGCTCGATGTGGGCGGGCCCACGGCCCTTCTCGAGGTCGCCGGCACCGAGGTATCCCGAGGTGACGTTGGTCGACGAGTTGGAGGCGTTGGGGTCGGGGTGGGTCATGGCTGCTGCTTGTTCTTGCGGGGAGGAGTCGGCGCCACGGGAAGCTGGTTGAGGATGGGGGGAACTGGCGCCCAGACGGCCGCCTTCTTATACCTTTGCCAGAGGCCAGAAACAGCCCACGCCTGTCCTGAAGACCCGCATCGACAGCCTCACCTGCCTGCCTGCTGGCGGAAAGATGGCAGAATGTGCCAACTCGGTCAGCAGTTAGTGACCGGCATCGCAGCGATTCAGTGATTGAGATGTCAGGCACCCGATCCGACACACCCAATCGCCGTCTGTGGCGACTCCCCCACGATCCCCCACACGGCGCCATGTCTCTCTGCGCCTCCTGCTGCTTCGAGCTGCCGACCCGAGCCCCACCGGCATCTACCTCTGTTCCGAGGCGCACACGTGATAGGGGCGACGACATTTGACCGGTCTTGAGCGCTACGATCGAGGCGCAGCGCTTTCGGGCGCCGCTCTACGGTGCCGCTGCCGTAGCCCCCTGCCGCTCCCATCGGGCAAGCCTAGCCCAGGCCAGCGAGAGTCTTCACATGACCACCACCGAGTACAGCACAGACACTGCTCTGAATACCGAGGCCGCCGTCTCGGCGTCGCCGACCACCAACAGACGCGGCAAAGCCACCAGAGCCCCACCGAAAGCCGGCCACATGTCCACGCCACTCGCGATCGAGCACCGTGCGCACGCCGAGATGGGCGGAAGGGCGGCCCCGCTTCCTGTGACCTGTTGGCAACCTCGGAAACTCACCTGGAAATCTCGTCGGTTATCAACTCGCCGAACCCCACACTGGCTGCTAGTGGCTAATAGTGGCTGGGCGGCGGACTGATCGCGCTGCGCGCAATCTGGCCGCTCCTCCCTGTGTGGGCGTGGCCGAGCCTGCCGAAGAGGCTGGGACGGGAGAGGCATGAGGGGAGACGGTGAGGGCGGAGGCGGGGTAAGGTTTCGCTGGGTGAGTTTTCCGGACGGGAAGAACTCGAGCACTCGAGGCATGGGAGCGGCATGCGATGAGAGACTGCTAGTAAGGGTCAGGTAATGTCGTCCAAGGCCCAAGACCGGCGGGCACGAGCCGCGGCTCTGGTGCTCCGCTGGCCCCACTTGCCCCACACACCCCGCATTCACCCTGAGCAAGGAGGAGGGATCTTCCCTTGCCTGCCCTCGATCGCCCACTCCCGACTTTCCGACCCATCAGCCAAACTTCAAGTGCTCACCTCATCCTCATCATCCTCACCCACCCAGCACGCCACGCTCGCGCGTTCCCTGCACATCCAGGTCAGGTATCATCATGCTTCAGGCACCCCTGTTCACATGACCCACGCCCGCCCCCACGTTTCCTCCCAAGAGTTAGTCGGTCAGCTTGATAGCCGTCGCCCGTTTCGCAAGCATCGAATCGTACGCCGCCGCTGCTCCGTTGCTGGCCGGCGTTGATCACGACGAATGCCGCGCGCGTTCGTCGGGGGCCTCTCGGGGGCCACATGGGACACATGGCTGCAATTTCCGTGCCTGCCCAGGCGGATGGCTGCCAGTCTCCAGACTCGTCCCTTGATTTCTTGGCCGTGTACCGCCGACATTTGTGGAGGTGGTGTGGAGAACAGACGCCACTGGTTGGACTGGCCGTGAGCGTTCTCCGCTCCGGGGCGGCCCTCAGGCTCCGGAAGCGATGCGGAACACGTTCGGCGTCAAGCGCTCAACACCTGCACCGTGCCCACCAAATGCCCTTCCCCCACCTGGGTGACATAATGTACACGCGACTCGACTAGCACCTCTCGCAGATTCGCCACGCTCTTCCCCTCTCCGAGCGGCCCCGCTTACAGCTGCGGGGCAGCGTGTGGCGGCCCCCCGAACCCCGGACTCTGCTGCTCGCTGTTGGCAATCACGTTCCAATAGAGTCTACTGTTAGCGCAACGTAGCGTCCGAACATGGCGTTCGATTGATGAGTTCGGTGTTGTCGGAACTCCCGTTCCTCTCCGACATTCCCTCGATCATCTCCCCAACTCACAGTGTTTGGATCAATGGGTCGGCGAGCGGCTCGGGGCCATTGGACACAGGGTACTCGAAGCCGAGGAGCCCGTCCATCGTCGCCGGGGCTGCTGCCGTATATTGTGACGGGTCGAAGAAGTTGTTCGTCCTGGAGGGAGGGTCAGAGGGGCTCAGTGTTGGGCTGGGAGCGACGCACGTCAACAACGAATCTAAGGTGGGGTCGAGGTTGGATGACGTCTCCGTCGGCGCATCTGGTGTCGCCGACGATGATGTCTGTCGCTTTGGGTGAGACTGCTGGATGCGGCGGTACAGTTGCTCCAACATGGGCAAGGCTCGACGCGCCACTCCGGAGTGTTCCGCCATCTGCTCGATGATGTCGTGAGACGCCTGGAAGTCGGCGCGCACGTCATCAGCCATCATGCTCTCCGGTACCCTCCTCAGCACGGTGTACTGGATCACTGCGGCAGTGTACGCATGGACTGGTGTGAGTTGAAGCCCGAACAAACAAGGTGACTCACAGACCCAGTACCACCACCCATAAGCTGCTTGTGGACACTTCTTCAGCAGCGACGCGATAAGGCGCGTGTGCTTTCGTGCCGACGTCACGCACGTCGTGAACGACGCCGCATATTGTCCCAGAAGGGGCTCCGTTCCAGCCGAAACGGCTTTGAAGAACGATGGGCGGTGGAGCACTGGAGGTCAGCCAGCCCGCGCGTTCGACTCACTCAGCAACCCCTTGTTGAAGAACATAGTCGCCGAGTGCTGCTGGATGCAGTGCTTGGTGCTCAGTTGGCTACTGGTAGTCCCGTCCTCTCCAAAGTCAGACCACTTGAGCCATGCCGGAGCGCCCGCCTCGACACGCCGCAGCTCTGCGTCGATGCGCATCACCGTCTGGTAGTCCGGCAGCTCCGAGTTGGCGAGGTAGTCTGCTATATGTACGAAAGCCTGGGCCAAGCGGTACTTGAAGACATGGAAGACCGAGTCATGGGGGGTCGTCCCGCCATCGGGTGGCATGTCAGGCATCGGAGCGTCGTACAGTTGACGCGGGGCAGAATATGGCCGGCCAAAGTTGAGGCACTGCAGGATGTCGTAGGTGACACATTCCCACCATAAACGAGCCCGCAGGGCCTGCTGCTCAGCTGGCAGCCCCCACTGCGCGCTGTCCCGGTGCAGGCCGATGCTACCCGCTGTGCGGACGCAGAGGCCCAGAATCTGCCAAGCAGCCTTGGGGCCGTCCGAGTGTGGCAGACCAAAGAGGTACGAGACCATCATGTGAAGCGTCTCCACACTGGCCAGCGAGTGTCGCACCATGAAGTGGCGTTCCGGGACGCAGAGGAGTGCGCTCGCTGCGTTGAAGAGCGGAATCGTCTGCGTCATTGGCCGTCCCGAGAACGACAGGCCCAGCGCGAACACCATCAGCACCGAAGCCAAGCGGTGTGGTGGCACGTGATGGATCTGCTCTCTCAAGGAGGGCGCGCGGTAGATCGACTCGAGCACAGCGCTCACCGCCGGCCGATCAGCTGGCCGGTACATCCACTCGACCTGGTCATCTGATGTCAGCTTGCACACCCAACGCGCCACAGCTGCTCCACCCACCGTAGACCTGCAGCAACTCGTGTGCCTGCTCAACTGGTGGGAAGAGCTCGTGGACCCCCGCCAACACGGAGCGGTCGCTGGCCATGAACGGGAAGACCAGGGTGGGATGGCTAGACTTTCCGGTCAGCGGAGAGTTGCCTTGTTATCGACTGGACATACCTCGTCGTCTTCGCAGACAAACAACGTCCCCGCTCCACGGCCGAGGTACTTTTGCCCCTCGCGGCCCTCCTCGAGTACGCCGGGGCCTGGCCGTGACGCCGTGTCGAGAAAGTTGTCGTCGCGCTGCCCGTTGGGGACGCGGGCCGCGTGCTCAGACACTGCCGAGAACGGAGTGTACTCGCGCGACCGGTTCTCCCCCTGCTCCTGACAGGTTAGCCGCAAGTTCAGCCCTACGTCGCACCACAATCCAAAACAATTGGGGGGCCCGCGCGCGCACGGCCGCCCCCCATTCCCCACACCCGCTTCCGCACCTTCATCCCCCAGCCGCCCCGACGGACACCTACCGTTCCAGCATTCTGCGCGCCGCCCCAGTCGTATCCCTGCTCCTGCCGTTGTGCTTGCAGACGTTCGAGCTTCTCGCGCAGTGCCTCGTTCTCCTTCTGCAGCTTGGCGACCATGGCCTGGTCCTTGGTCGTACTGCTATCAGCTCGGCAATCCACTCATACAGCTCACCGGCCAGGCATGGTGCCCGAGGGGCAGATGTTTGCGCATCCGCGCCGCACGCAACTAGTGCATGGCCAGGAGCGCGAACACTGGGGTCAGAATTGGTTGAATTGGGCTCCGCGTCGGTACGCCCGGCAGCGGATGTGGGGCAGTCCGTCTCGGAGACGAGGAGGTGAATCTCACCTTGAGCTTTAGTCGGACACACTCCTTGCAGGATGGGGGCCCATTCTTCCAGTTGAACTTTGCCTTGCCCTTGTCCGAGGGCCCCGCGTCGTTTGGGTCGACGGGCGCCATGATGTTGACGCGATGAAAGAAGAGTTGTTGTCGATGGTGGGCTGACTGATGCCGAGCGCAACAACGGCCTTGCGGTGGAATGGACCGGGGTGGGTGGGTGGGTGCCCAATGCCGGGAGTCAAGCGGCCAAGCGGAAGCATTTTGGGGTCCTTGGGTGGCGACTGGATTAGTGCTGCTAAAGTGAAAAGAGGCCATTAGGAAATCCAACTGTGATTGATTGATCGCCTCTTGACAACCTGAAAGCGCGCTATAGCGCGCTGTACCTCCTCACACTCGCTCACACCTGCACTCGATCACATCTCAGTCCAACGGAGGTGGTGCACGTCCTCAGCGATGGACTGATTGTAGATCAGGTACTCGTGAGCCCCGCATACATACGCATGGTCGGCAATCTCCTAATGGACTGTGCTGGGTGCAGTCCGACGCGGAGTTTCAAACACCGTTCAGCCCGGAGATGGCGTTCATGACACGCGCTGGATACCAAGCAGGGCCGCTACCAGCGCTTATCTTTTAGAGCACCCCTTGCCTCAGCTAGTTGAACAGCGCAGCTCGTGCCGACTGTCAGCAGTTCTCTGGCGCTAATGTAGGGGTGACTTTGTGCGACACGAAACGAGCACGGCATGGCGAAGTTGGCATGACGTCAGGTACGGCCGGCGATCGTTGAGCAACTTCTCTCACTCGACAACATCGCTTGTCTCGCTTTCACACACGTTCGACATCCATCTCCAGTCTGCAATCGCAGTGCTTCGCCTACATTTAACCCGGAATGCTCGTCTTTCCGTCCTCAACATAGCCATGCTCGCGTCCATCGCCCTCTGCATCTGCGCCGGGCTCTCATCGGCCTTTGCGCAGCAGCCATTCGAGGCACGCAACTCGCCCGCCCTCAGTGGACGCGATGCTCCTGCCACAAACTCATCGCAGCACTATCCGCCTGGTGAGTGGAGGAGAGGTGCGCTTCTCAAGCCGCCTTCTGGTCATCTGCGTCTTCTTCGGCTCCACAACTCCACCTTCCTCTGACTCCACTGTCTCCTTCACACAGTTCACCACGCTAATCCCAGCCCCAGACACTTGGGCCAACCTCACGTGGGCGCTGAGCAGCACCGGCCCCCCGGGGATCTACAACTCCTCGCATACACCTGACAGCCAGTATGGGGTGTACAACTGTGCGTGACGCTGCGTTTCAGCTGGCTGTGGCTTTAAAGCTGACGGCAGGGTGTAACATGCCGCACGTTCGTGCGCAGGAGTACAAGGTGCCAGGTGATGAGTACGAGCTCGTATACATCGAGGCCGTGCAGCGGCACCACAAACGGACGCCATACGCGTCGAACACGCTGTACCGCGAGGATGTGACGGTGAGTCGCTGTCATCTTCCTTGTATTCTGCCCAAGCTGACGAGCAGTGGGACTGTGCCGATGCTGGGCCATACGCCCACGCGCGAGCCGCCAACTTCTCTACCACACCGGTGTACTGGCAGAGCATGAGGGGAACAGTCAACCCATTCGAGAAGACCGTGGGGCCGGGTTTCGTGAACTCCACTTGCCGGTTCCCCTCCATCACCACGTAGGTGCTTGAGCAGCATCTGGAGTTCGCCACCCGTGCTCGCCTTCGCCTTCGAACAGCTTTGTCTTTCTCGATAATAGCTGACACCAGTGGCGGCCTCGAGGACGCACGCCAGCACGGAGAAGACTTTGGCAGCGTGTACGCCGACCTTCTCGGCTTCCTCCCAGAAAGTTCGGACCGCGAGGCATACTCCTTCCGTGTGACGAACAACGTGATCACGAGTGCGACACTCGGAGCCTTTGTGAAGGGCCTCTACCCGGATGAGGAGGAGTACTCGGCGTGGATCCAGCCCGACACCTACGACTCGCTTGAGCCGTCCTTCCCCTGCCCTGCCTCGTCGAAGCTCCTCGCCCAGATCCGGCAGGAGGCTGGATGGCTGCAGCACCTCAACGCATCCGCGGCGCTGATGGGGCGGTTCGATGATGTCGGCGGGCTTGGGCCAGGCGACAAGGACTGGCACGCCTCTTACGACCAGTGAGTGGGCTACACCTAAACACGATAACCGCCCCTCGTTTAGCTGCCAGCTTCTCCTGAGCCAGCTGACTCCAGCGCCTACGACAACCTGTCGGCGAAGCAGTGTCACGGCCTCCCCCTCCCCTGCTCGGTCAATGAGACGACCCTGTGCGTCCCACAATCCGACGCGGACTCGATCTACCGCCTTGGCCACTGGGAGTACGCGTACACCTACCGGGTCTCGAACCAGAGCACAACCTACTCGGCGCTCAAGATGGGGGCGTGGTTCCGGGAAGTCGCCGAGCACCTGCGCACAGCGGCCGCCGGCGACAAAATCAAGTACCGGCACAAGTGAGCGGCCCGAAAGCCCCGCTAACGCCAGTTTTGCCCACGACGGCTCGATGGCAGCCATCCTCGGCCTGCTGCAGTTCGCCAAGCCGATGTGGCCCGGCATGGGCTCCGAGGTCGTCATCGAGCTGTGGAAGTCGGGATCGGGCCGAGACGTGGTGCGCATTCTCTGGAGCGGCCAGCCACTCGAGACCAACACGCCACTGGGGACGCTTGACATGGTCCCCCTCCCCGACTTCCTGGACTATCTCGAGCACACTGTCCCGGCAGACCTAGTATCGGCATGCGCATCCTAGATCCCTTGACCGTCTTGGCCTCTTTGTCGCGTCATACACGCGCCCCAGAACACATGCATCCCTGGAATCTGGCTCAGCAAAGTCTGCAGATGCCGCCGGCAGTGCTAGCGCGCGAATGAGAGGGGCGCGAGAGCAAAATGTCTCAAGGTGTTTGACGTCGTTATCTGCGGCAAAGACGGTATTGGACCTCGTTTGGTCCCTGACTGCGGACGTTGCCGTTCGCCCCACCCCATTCTGCCGGCCCATTCTGTCTAGGACCGCGGCGGCTCGTCATGACCCGACGGGCATGCGCCGAGCACGCCGAGCTGATGCGATGCAGTGACATGGGGAGACAGGAGATCAGGAGATGCGAGTCAGCAGCAGATGAAAAGTTTGGCTGGTCTTCCATAGCGAGTCGAGCGGTTGCAGCCGGAGGCAGCCTGGAAACCACGTTCTTCCCCACACGGCCTTGGTTGGGATCCGCCCTTAGACATCCGCTTAGACAACGACGCAGGTCTTGTCTGTGTGTGGTCACTCACCGATGGTTAGCATGTTTGTGTTGATCAGCGTGTGGCTCTCCACAGCTCCGTGCAGTGTCAGCCGCTCAGCTCCGTGCAGTGTCAGCCGCTCAGTTCCAGGCTGCGCGGGACGCCTCTGTTATGTGATGCAACAACGACTACAGACTCCTTTTACTACCGATAACACCCAGGACGGGCTCTCTCACGCCCATGGGAAAGATGGCAGACCGCTTACGCAAGGCGGTTCTTGTTGCCGAGGTGGTCGCAAGCCTCAACGACACGCTTGACCATGGTCTTCTCACCCTCACGGATCCAGACACGGGGGTCGTAGTACTTCTTGTTGGGCTTGTCCTCGCCGTCGGGGTTGCCGACCTGGGTCATGAGGTAGTCCTTCTTGTTGAGCATGTAGTCACGGATGCCGGTGAGGTACGCCCACTGGGTGTCGGTGTCGACGTTCATCTTGACAACACCGTTGGTGACGGCGACACGGATGTCCTCCTCGGTCGAGCCCGAGCCACCGTGGAAGACAAGGTAGCTGAGGTGTCAGCACAAGCTCTGATGAGCGGAGGGTAGGATGTAGCACCAATATGACACCCCCTCGCCCACGTCCCACGCCGGCGGAGACCACTGCTCAGAAGGAGCCAGCAGAAACCTTTGGCGCCCGCCGACCGAAGTCGGCGGCATTGAAGGGAAGGGCAAGCAGGCTCTATATGTGGTGCGAGTGGATGTTCGCTGACCGGATCGCCGCCAAGTCCTCATCGGAAGAGGAGGCGGCACTGTCTATTTGGGTAGCGGGGAGGGGTGGTGGTGGGAGAGGTTGCGGTACTCACAGAGGCTTGTCGCCCTCCTTGCCCTTGAGCTGCTCGGAGGCGTACTTCTGGTGCTCAGCGAGGAGCTTGGGCTGGAGCTTGACGTTGCCGGGCTTGTAGACACCGTGGACGTTGCCGAAGGCAGCGGCGATCGAGAAGTTGGGCGAGATGGGGGCAAGAGCCTTGTAAACGTCGAAGACGACGTCGGGCTGGGTGTAGAGGGCCGCGTTGTCGACGCCGGTGTTGTCGACACCGTCCTCCTCACCGCCAGTGATGCCGATCTCCATCTCGAGCCACTGGTTCATCTTGGCCATGCGCTCGAAGTACTTGACGCAGGTGCCGATGTTCTCCTCGTTGGTCTCCTCCGAGAGGTCGAGCATGTGCGACGAGAAGAGGGGCTCGCCGAACTTGGCGAAGTGGGCCTCGTCGGCCTCGAGCATGCCGTCGAACCAGGGGAGGAGCTTCTTGGCGCAGTGGTCGGTGTGGAGGACAACGGGGATGTTGTAAGCGGGGGCGATGGCGCGGATGAAGTGAGCAGCCGCGATCGAGCCAGCAATCGAGCCAGCCTGGTCCTTGCCGTTGGCGAGGCCCTTGCCGCCGAAGAAGTGGGCACCACCCTGCGAGACCTGGAGGATGATGGGCGAGTTGTTGTCGCGGGCGGCCTCGAGGGAGGCGTTGGCGGTCGACGACGAGGTGACGTTGATGGCGGGGATGGCGTACTACGTGCGTTAGCGGGGTCCTCTGTGTACGCCTTCGCAACTCGCCCCCGTCCACCGGCACGGCCGGCACATCAAGGCAGTCGCCCCTCGAGGTGGCTGCGAGTGGAGATCCCAGCTCGCACCGACCCCAGCACAAGCCGAGATCCGGTGGAGGGGAGAGGAGGGCGTGGGTGGAGGATCACCCACCCCGGTCAACGTGGCTCGCCACAGTTGCAGCTCGCTCGGCTCGCCGACCAGCTCGCTCAAGCTTGCACAGTTGGCCTAGTCTCTCCCCCAAGTCCCACCGCTGCCTACTTCGCCCCGTCCAACCCAAATCAGTCGTCACTCACGTTGTTCGCACGCGCGTGGTCGAACAGCTTGCGGGTCTGCTCACCGTTGAGCACGCCGTTCTGTGCATGTTAGCGCTGAGCAGAGTGCGGGAAGGTAGCGTGGGGAAGGTAGCGAAGGGAAGGTAGCGTGGGGAGGGTGGTAGCCGAGACGCCGGTGACGACGAGCTCGGACGTTTGGAGGTAGGGAGTACTCACGGGGACACCGTCGATGGCCATGATTGCTAGTTTGTTGTTGGTGGTGGGTTTTGGAAGAGAGAGAGAGTTGATGAGAGAGAGAGAGGAAGAGAGAATATCAAGGAAGGATATGGGGGGGGTGTAGTTGTAGTGGCTGGCAGTGGGAGCGACTGGACGTGGCACGGCGCGACCAGTCGACTGTGGGGTGGGGGGGGGAAGGTTGGGTGACCTGGGCGTTGTGGGTGCGTGCAGTTCCGGATACCAAGCCGCCAACCGCACTCCGTCATCCGGCTCAACCTCGTACCCTGGATCCGCCCTCTCACCCTGCGAGCCGAGCTTCCCACGGTGGTCACGCTCACTGTACACCCAAGCCACCCCATGCACCCCAGTTGATTCTGAATGACTTCATTGGCTCATTTGGAGTGAGACTGTGAGGCAGGAGTTGTGGGGTAACACCGACCAAGGCCGAACTCGGCTCACTGTGGCACCCTACTTCGCTGCACGGTCATCTCGCCCCCGGCACTCTCCGCACCCCCGACGTCGTCACCGCGCCGCTCCGGGCCGCCAGTTTGTCACTCGACAATGCGGGGTAATCGTTCACGGACAGCCCGAGGTCCGCGCCAGGCGGGGTCCCGATCTCTCTGATCACTCACCCCGCATCGCGGATCGAGCTCAAGCCGGGCCGGGGCATCCCGGAACGCGGCCCACGGACCTCTGTATGAACACGCCCGGTGCCATCCGAATGCTGCTGGACCTGGGATAGAGCATCCTTTGTGCTCCATGGCTCCACGGGAGCAGCTGGAGCAGGAAGCTGCTTGTTGCGACGTGAGACCAAGCGCAGCGTCCTGTCCATGGTCCGGTCCAGGCCATGTCACCCTTTTGTGCTCGTCCCCTGTCCAGGTGGCCGTGAACGTCATGGGCGATGCGGCACGGCACATCGTGCTGGCAGCCATCTCCGCCTCGCATACCCGTCCGGCTTCCGAGCCAAAGCCGAGCCGGCCTCGCGTGTCGGCATTTGTCCGCCACGGAACGCCAGCAACCTCGCTCGCCCGGGGCCGTTGACCTGTCCGCCCGTCTCGCGCCCACCGCCTGCCGATGACGCAGCTGCTGCGGCCTGCGGTCGCTTTGGTGACCTGCCACATGTGGAGGGATCCGCACCGCGCCGTGTCATCGACTGCGCCGCGTCATGATCGTCGCCGAACACGGCCTGCCCAGTGGCACGGTGCTTGTACATGACACGGCGCGTGGCCCTCAGAACCACCGAGCCCGCCCCGCGCGCCCGCGCCCCAGTCGTACGCTTCGTTGGAGCTGGGTGGCAGCCGCCAGCCGCCCGCAGTCAGCAAGCTCGTGATGGATGCTGGTCTCCATGATGTCGCTGACGACCTCGAAGAGCATTCAACCCTTTCACGGTGATGTCAACGTTCATTCTCCGTGAATGCGTCACCGCCCATACAGCGCGTCCTGTGCGTCTGTCGCGCGCCGAGCTTTGGGTTTGGGAATGGACGCGATCGCGATCGGCGTACCCGCGTGAACCGAAAGAGCCACGATCCTAAACCCCAACTGCCGAGGCGGATATCCCTCAACCTACATCCACCTGCCCCACTCTGTGATAACACTTGATCATGCGCCATGCCCACGTAATTAATTTGCCACGTGCGTCGCCACTGCCGATCCTGGCTCCTGGATCAACAAGCGCGAATGCTTTCTCTCTCCAAACAATCATCTCAGCACCAACACAATGTCCGCCGCCAAGGCGGTACCACCAACACGCGCGACGCGCACACGCAGTCGCGCCGACACAGACTCTCTTGCAGACGACCTCGACCGCGTCCTCAAGCTCTCCCAGCCCAAGGTCGCAGCTCCACGGCGCACCGTCTCGGCATCCAAGGCCGAACCAAAGAAGCCCGCCCCAAAGCCCGCCCCAAGGACCGCATCGAAGCCCGCGCTCAAGACTGCTACGAAGCCGGTCGCGAAGGCAACGTCCAAGGGCAAGGGTGAGCCCCCAGCATCTGAGAAAGCGCCAGGACGACGACCTGCCCGCCCCACTGCCACCTCCGCCGCCACCACCAAACCCACTGCTCCACCAGCCCCACCCGCCGCACCAAAGAAGGAGGCAGAATTCCCCTGGGTCAAGGCGGGCTCTCTATCGCCCCGCGAGCGAGCGATTGCTGCCCAGAGCGCGAGTAACGATGCGTTGCGCCTCCTGGGCGAGGCAGGGCAGGCTGGCTTCAAGTATTCCGCACCCAAGGGCGAGTGGACGGCCGCCCGTGCAGACGCTACCCTCCAGTCAGGGCGGGATGGACTCGCCGTCTTACGCGAGCTATATGGCGGGCCCGATTCGGCTTTGGCGCGCCGTGCGACGGTCGAGAGAGGCGCGATTGCCCTCGTGACGCGCTGCATCGCCCTCGAGATGGTGAGCTCCTCCGTGGTCGTGCTAACAACAGCACATCCCAGTACTTGGTTTCCTGGTCGAGATCCGCCCCTTCCTTCTCGCGCTATACGATCACAAGGACGACGTCCAGCGGGAAGCAGTACCTCCCCTCACGCCAGAATGGGCGACACTCTTCGACCTCCCTCCACCCGCTGGCGAGGTCGACGATGGTGTCCGACCACTCCTCGCCTCCTTTACGCTCGCGTCGTGGTGCTCTCTCCTCTGTCTCGGACTCCAACCAGAGTCCCTACTCCACTTCCGCTCCTCTTCCCCTCTTCACCCCTTCCTCCTCGCCCCACCACTCCCGATTACAGCCGTCGGCCAGCTCGGGGTCTACCTCTACCGCACCGCCCGCGACGACGCGTACACCCCCGGCTCGGCTGCATGGCTCCAGATCCGATACCTCTCTGCGTTCGCGAGCGCGCTCACTGCCTCGGGATCGGACGACAGCAAGAACTCCCCCGAGCGCGTGTGGAGCTCCGTCCGCCGCACCGTCAAGATCCACCTTGAGAACCAAGGCGGTGATGCGGAGCGCGAGGCTGCTGAGTACATCGGCACAATCGTGGACATCGTCGAGGCTATATGGGCTGCACGTGGCGAGCCCCGCGAGGTGTGGTTCTGCGGCCACTGGGGCTATGTGCTCGATCTGTGGACAGATCTTGGGCGAGAGGTGAGTACATCGTCCGTCTTAGCTGACGCCAGCTCGGCGACTCCTCCATCGTCGACCGCGTATTGAGTGCTGCCACCGCCGGAGCTACCCTCTCGTCGGCTTCAAGCTCAAGCGCGCAGTCAACACCAGCATCCTCAACACCACCCTCAGCAGCCTCAACCCCAAGGCGACGCAAGCCGATCCCCCGGGTAGCCAACGCCTCGGGCGAGGCCACAAGGCTCTGTGCGCAGCTCGCCAAGATCCTCGTGGACGTTTCTGCGCCATCAGTGGCCGTGACGACTCTTCAGGCGTCCCTCGGTTCGATCAACCTCGAAGAGATTCTCAGCATTCTCTGCAGCATCAAGCCGTCGGAGAGGACAAAAGAGACGACGGTATCATTATTCCGCGCTGTCGAGCGGATCCGCCGATTCGTCAAGACGCTCGACACCAAGGCACCAGAAACGTCCACGGCATGGCTCAAGAACTACGTGCAGTTCGCCCTGCGGCTGATCCCGGACATCGGATCCAGCGATGTTGTACTGGAGTGCATGCCTGGACTGGTCGAGACTGGGGCGATCCTGATGCGGCGGAACACGCCCGAGTGCAACGCGATCTCGCTCGAAGATTTGGACGCCATTATCGCCACGCTCGCGTCCCACGGCGCCGATCTCGACGTCAAGGTCCAGACCCAGTACGCCAGCGCCCTCATCCACAGCGCGTACAACGTCGCGCTTGCCTTCTCGAAGATCGCACTCGAACCAGCCGTCGCATTCTGCCGCCGCTCGTGTGAGTGGGCACAGGCTTTCTTGGCTCGCGTCGGGGACGTCGACGAGGTGGTGCGCAAGGTCGTCTCTGGTCCCATCAGCAAGCGGTACGAGCTTCTCGGGTTCTGTCTCCAGAAGGGCGGCCACAAGGCGGCTGCGCTCCACGCCTTTATCCAGGGTTGCTTCTTCTTCGACTCGGGGGCGGCCAAGCAGGTAGCGGTGGCTGCTGCGAGCAAGCCGCTTCGCCTCGTGTTCGCCGACATGCCCGAGTTCAATGCCATGCTCAAACGCACCGCGTCGCTCCTCGCCCACGAAGCCGACCTCGGACCCGACTTCTCCACGCTCCTTACCAACGAGCTGATCAACAAGCAGTGGTCACCAGCGGTGACGGGAGCACTCCTCGAGCAAGTATTTGTCGCCCTCGAGCACAGCCAGTTCCTCCCCCATGTGCAGGACGCACTTGTCTCGGCCCTCAACATGGCTCTCAACGTTTACGACGCCGAGACCTACCCGGTTCGCCGGCTGCGCGTCATCTCGCGCTTCGTCTCGATCATCATCTCCACGGGTGCTGCCGCGGATCAGTACGAGTCGCTCACGAAGGAGGCCGACGTCCTGTCCACCGTGAAGGAACTAGGAAAGGATGCGTCCCTGGCCAAGTACCGCCAGGAGTACTACGCCACTATCGTGATCCACGCCGCGCTCCAGACATACCACCACCCCGAGTCATCGCCAGGTCTGGCCGAGCTTGGCCGCGCTGCCCTTGACGCCAGCAGAGCCTTCCTCTTTCCCGCGCCACCAGCTGCGGCCAAGCGCACGGCAGCGACTCGCGGTAAGACTCCTGCAATGAAGCCTCGGGCGCCAGCCAAGACCACCACGACGCGGAAGGTTACTCCAACAGCCGCGAAGAAGGCCGCTGCCACCGCTCCAGTTGATGCGCCACCTCCAATCGAGCTCGACGACATCGAGCGGTTCAGCGGCCTCCTGAACGCGCTGGCCTCGCTTTTCGGCCTGCTCGGGTACATTGTGCCGAAGATTGAGGCGCTCAACCTCCTGCGCGCGATGCAGCGTGCCAACATGCCAGACGCGTTCATTGCCACGTCCTCGCAAGTTGCGGCTGAGTACGGTCGGTTAGGCAAATACTCGCGGGCAGGGCAGGTTTTCGCAAAGGCGCTCAAGCAAGCCGACGACGCTGCCCCGGTCGCCCGCGCCGAGCTGCACCTCCGCCACGCTCGCTTCCTCGCCACCGGCGGACACCTGCACCAGGCGCGCGCCGAGTATGCTGCCGCCGCCCGCCTCGCCGACCAGATGCTGCAGGTGGAGCCGGTTGGCACGTACGCCGAGCGCTGGGTCCAGATCTGCGCAGCCATGGAGCGCATGGCACTCGCGCACTCTGCCGCTGCGGCAATCAAGATGGCCGAGGAGGAGGTGACTGCCGCAATGTCGCACCTCGTTAGTGCATACCGCCTGTGGGGGCGCGCAGCACACGGTATCGCGCAGATTGCGGCTGCTGCTCCCCCTGAGGCAGCGGTGGCTGAGGAGCCCACGACCAATGAGCCCGTGGCCGACACCCCTGCGGCAGAGACTGTCGCGAAGTCGAAGCAGAAGCCGTTCTGCTTCGTCGGCAAGCGTCTTGGTGGGCTGCAGTGGTACTTTGCAGAGGTAAGTTGCTGGGAGTTGACCAAAGCTGACAGCAGGCGATCTTCGAGGCGATCTTCGATCTCTCACTCGTCCTCGGGCAGCAGGGCGCCGTCAAGGAGTGCGAGTACTACCTCAAGCAGGCTCATGGCATGGTTGCCTCAGTGCACTCGTCAACTCTCGACGCCCGTACGGCCTCGCGCACCGCCGAGTTTGAGACGCGCCGGCTGCACTTTGACCAAACCCTCGAGCGGATCGACCACGCCATCTCCGTCCTCACGGTGGATGGCCCCGAGGCGGTCGAGATCCAGCGCATCAAGGGCGAACTGTTCTCGCGTCAGGCGGAGGAGCTAGCGGCTGACGAGTTGTTTGCCGGCGCGGTCGAGCACCTCGTCGGTCTCGACAAGGAGTTTATGTCGGCCGAGACCAAGATGCCGTCGGCGCGCAAGGACAGCATTATGCCCGCTGCTGCCTCGCGTGAGCCCCTCATGCCACTCTCCCTTGGCCACCTGCTTCGCCAGCGCGCGTGGCTCCTGCGCGAGGGCGGCAACACGGAAGAGTACGAGACCATTCTCGAGCAGCTCGACCTCGTGCCACGCACGTCGGGAGGCAAACCCGAGCACTTACTCCTCGAGGCGCGCTTGGCGATGTACGACGCGTTCAAGTACTTCAAGACGGACCTGTTCATGAGCTCGCTCACCGAGTCGACGATCGCCCTAACGATGGGCTCCCCCGGCAAGCGTGGCAAGGACCGGCACTCGACCCGCCACGAGGCAGTGCTGCAGCTCGAGCGGGCATCGGAGGCGTTCCGTAACACGCTCTCGACGATAGCGGCGCGCGGCCGCATCGAGGACGTGCGCCAAACGTGCGTATCGCTCGCGCTGCTCGGCGCCTTCCAGACCTCGCTCGGCCAAGGCTCGGCGGCCACGACTGCCTCGGCCGCGGCCACCCTCGCATCCGCGTCTTCGATCGCCCTGCACCGCCAGCTACTCGCTGCCATCGACAGCAAGTACACGGACCCCGACGCGGACGACATGGACTGGCCAGTGCTCGACCCCGTCCCCGCCGAACCAGCCGACGCGCTCCAGGCCTACTGGGCTGACGTGCGCGCGCGGCACGCTGACATGGACCTGCTGGGCGACTATGACCTCACTTCGCTCCCTACCAACTGGGCTGTCGTGAGCATCACCGTCACCGACGACCGCAACACCATGCTCGTGACACGCCACCAGAACGGACACGAGGCCATCGTCTTCTGCATCCCGCTCGACCGGCAGGGGCGGCGCGACGGCGACGACGAGAGCGAGCTGTTCACTTTTGACGCCGGGATCGCCGAGTTCCAGGCGATCATGGTGGCCAACAAGGAGAACATCCAGTCCACGCGCGAATGCACAACGGCGGAGGAGCGCAAGGAGTGGTGGCGTCAACGGCATGCGCTCGACACACGCCTCAGCGAGCTGCTCGCCACAGTCGAGTTCTGCTGGCTCGGCGCATTCAAGACGGTGCTGAACCCTCGCCTCGAGTTCGACCCCGACGCACTTGCAGCCTTCAGAACACGCCTCGACCGTATCTTCCACTCGGCAATCACCGCGGGCGGGACCGACATCCGCAAGGCTGCCCGCGTGCGTCTCAACGACACGCTGCTCGCCTGCTTCGCGACCCTCAGCTCCAAGTGCCGCGACGAGGAGATCGAGGACCTCGTCTACTTTGTGCTCGACCTGTACCAGTTCCACGGCATCGCAGTCGCGGTCGCCGAGCTCGACTTTGACATGATCGGCATGGACGTCAAGGCGGCCCTCGCGGATCTCGAGCAAGCGACCGGGATGCACGAGAATGGCGCGAGCGACGAGCACCTCCTCCTCGCGCTGGACAAGAACGTGCAAGTCTTCCCGTGGGAGAGCATCCCGATCCTCCGCGGCCGCGCCGTCAGCCGCATCGCCTCCCTCCCCCTCCTCCTGGACCAGGTTGCGCTGGGAGCGACGCTCGGCGCCGACGCCGCCCACCGCACGATCGACACGCGCAAGACAAGCTACATCCTCAACCCGGGCAAGGATCTCCAAAACACCCAGAAGTGCTTTGAGAGCCGCCTCAAGGGCCTCGAGGCCGATGGGTGGAAGGGCATCGTCGGCCGCGAGCCCACAGAGGCCGAGATGTCGTCGGCCCTCACGGAGTCCGACCTGGTCATGTACTACGGCCACGGCAGCGGCGAGCAGTACCTCCGGTCCCACAAGTTGCGCGCGCTGCCCCGCTGCGCGGCCACCATGCTCTGGGGCTGCTCGTCTGGCCGGCTGCGGGACCAGGGCGACCTCGACCCCTGGGGCCCGCCGCACGACTACGTCCTCGCTGGGTCGCCATGTCTCGTGTCCAGCCTGTGGGACGTGACGGACAAGGACATTGACCGCGTGACGATCGCCGTCATGGACACCCTCGGGCTCGAGGCCGGCAAGCTGGGCGAGGGCGGGAAGATGAGCCTCGTCCAGGCCGTGTCGCAGGGCCGCAGCGCCGCCCGCCTCCCGTTCTTAACGGGCGCCGCCGTTGTCGTTTACGGCGTGCCCATGTATTTCGCCTAGTGTGGAGAGACGCTCATTACTGTACATTACTGCATGCATTGTTGAACCAGCACTACTCTAAAGATGGTTTGTTAAGCTTATCAGGTGTCAGCACTCGAGTTTGAAACACAGGCCAGTCGCGCGCCCCGCAAACACACGCCGCATGCATCACGCCCTACTTGTCCACCTCCATCGCATCGCCGTCCTTGACCTCGTACCCCTCCTCGTCCTTGTCGTCCTCGGCGTCGCTCGCCGAGAACACCTCCTGCCCGAGCCGCGAGGAGCGCGCGCTCCGCTCGCCCACCGCACGGCGTAAGGGCGACGCGGTCGGCGCGGCGCGCTGCTTGGCGGGCTTGCTCGGCGTGTCGGGGAGCGACAGCTGCGGCTGGGGCGGCACGTCGTGCGAGGGCGCGTCCTCGGCCGCCATGCGCGACAGCGGCGCCCGGTTCAGGTGGTTGCACCGCGGGCAGATCCATTCTGATGTCAGCTGGTTTCGACGCCTACAAAGCTGTCCCGCCTCGCCAGACCGTGCTCCGTCCCTCTACGTCGCCCACGTTCCCCCACTCTCGCTGGGCCCACCCACCCTAGCTCCGCTCGCTCGGGCTCTACTCACGCATCCGCTCCCACTCGTGCTTGGACCCGATTAGCCCGTTGTGCCGGAAGCACTTCTCGCACACGAGCGCGTACTTGCTCTGCGCGGCCTGGGCCGGGTCGTCACCCAGGATCGTATCGGCCAGGCGGTCATACCACTTCTTCTCGGGGGTGGGGAGAACGGGGGTGATCGCCTGCATCTGCATGTGGAGGACCGCGGCCTGCTCGGGCGTGAGGCCAGGCGGGACGGGGAGGGGCGTCTGGGGGCGGGCTGGCGTTAGCTAGCCTCTAACAGCCTAGCTCACCGGCGAGGTGGCCGGGCGCGTGCGGCGTGCCCGGTGCGGCGGAACCCACAGATCCGGGTTGCCCGGGCGTCTGGTTCTGGGGCGTGCCCTGCTGGCCCTGCGGCGTCGACGGCGTCGACGGCGCCTTGCCGCCGCGCTGGGGCGTCTGCGGGCCGCGCTGGGGCGTGCGCTGCGGCGTGCCCATCGGCGAGTCCTCGTACTGCTCGATGAGCTTGCGCGTCGTATCAAAGTTGGTGGCCTTCTTAATCTCCTCGACCTGGTTCCGCTGCTTGTTAAGCAGGAGGCGGAGGTGCGTCTCTGTCTGTCAGCTTGCGATGTACTTTCCAGCTACCTTCAGAGACGCGCTTGCGCACAAAGATCCACGAGATGAGTCTGTTGAGCAGCCAGATTCTGCCGTCAGCCTCACCTTGCTTGCAGACTTACACGAACGGCGCGCCGCCGACCGCCACCCCGCCGACAACGCGCGCCTCGGTGCCCTCGGCATCCCACCCGACCAGGCCCCACGGCAGTCTGCCCCAGTACCACAGGCCGAGGATGACGGCCCACAGTCCGATGCCGTACGCGTTGACGGCGAGTCTGAAGCGGCGCTGCCGCAGGCGGATCTCGGAGAGGTTCTGCTTGGCCTCGTTGATCTCGGTCGCGAGCTGGGCCAGCACCGTCTCGTAGTCGGTCGACTTGGACTGGCGTCAGCTTGAGACATACAAACACTAGCTCACCCCTAAAAACCATGAGAAGAGCCCCATGGCGCCTCGAACGAGTGGAGAGGAAGAATGGAAGGATGGAAAGGAAAGAATGTGAAGATGTGTTGGGTGGGGCGAGGAGATGCCTAGTGGCAGCTCTCCAGAAGCCTCTGCGTCATCGCCCCTTGTTGACATGACGCCAATTTGATTCCGTGTCCACCGCCAGGATTCGAACCGCCACCCGACATGGCTCATCTTTGGGTTGGTCAGTGCACACTCAAGATTTCTGGATCACACCTCCACTCTCACTCTCCACCCCGCTCACAACACTCACACGACACACATGGCTGTCCGCGGCGCCATCCGCCTCAGGCGCGCCGCGCCCGCCGCGCCCTCGACTTCGGCTGTGCTGCGACTCGCGGCTGCGCGCGCACGCAAGTCGCCCGAGCAGCTCGACTACGAGGCCGCCCTCCAGGTCCAGTCCGAGGACCCCGGGCGGCAGGAACGGCCGGAGCGGCTGTGGAAGAACTCGCCGCTCCCGAGCTTGTACAAGTACATGGGGCCAGGCAAGACCCCCGAGGCTGCGGGAGAGGCGCAAGCGGTGGCCGAGGTCCCTGCTGTCGAGGCGACACCACCAGAGTTCCCAGAACAGCCAGAAGCGGGGCCGTCGTCGGCGCCGGCCCCCGCCCCGAAGACCCTCCCAAAGCCACCACCTTCCAAGCCCAGCCGGAAGGGCAAGGAGCGCGCCCCTCCCCCGCCGCTGGAGGAATACGAAGAACCCAAGCCAGCGAAGAAGGCTCCCAAAGCAACGCCCGCGTCGGCACGCGCCCTAGCCCGGGCAACCGCGCGCGCCACGGCGCGCCGCAAGCTCCCCTCCCTCACGGACCGGCCTCCCGCCGCCGCCGCCTCGCTCTCTAGCAAGCCAGATAGCGGGCCCCGGCGCAACGCCGTCGGCGTGCAGCTCCTCTCGCCGCACATGCACAAGCAGGTGTTCCCCGGCCCGCCGCTCCCGGCGCCGCCAGAAGCGCTGCTCGACATCTCGAAGTGGCACCTCGGGCAGCATGGGCTGAGCGGCGACGGCGCCGCCGTGCTGCCCGAGATATTGCTCGACCTCCCGCCACTGGAGGGCGAGAACGTGAGGGAACACTTCCACGCGCTGGGCGCGTATGCCGCCGAGCCGTACCTCTCCCAGGCGAAGGAGTTTGTCGCGGCCGAGCTCCCGCCCATCCCTAAGCGGTGGGAGACCGGCCGGCCGGGGTGGACGCGGTACGGCCGCGACGGGAGTGTCTCGCAGGTCGAGAACCTGGACGGCGAGACGCTCGTCAGCTTCGACGTCGAGACGCTGTACAAGCTCTCGCCGTATCCCGTCATGGCGACCGCCGCGTCCCCGAACGCATGGTACTCGTGGCTCTCGCCCAGCATCTTTGACACCCCACCCAAGCAGGAGCCACCAGAACACGCGCCTTGGGACAAGAGCACGCCCGACTGCTACCCACACACTCTCATCCCACTGTTCAAGGACAACGGGCCGGCGATCGTCGTCGGACACAATGTCGGATACGACCGCGCGCGCGTAGCGAACGAGTACGCGCTCGAGCGTACGCCGACCCGATGGCTCGACACGCTGTCGCTCCATGTCGCGACGCGGGGCATCACCAGTGTCCAGCGCCCGGCGTGGATGAAGCACCGCAAGGTCAAGAGAGAGAACGAGTCGCACCGCGCCGAAGCACTGGACTTGCTCAGGGAGCAGGCGGAGCTGTCGGGCGACAGCTGGCTTGCCGAGGCCGTGAACGAGTGGAACGAGCCCGAGGACGCGCCCGGGTCCAACTGGGAGGACACGACGAGCTTGAACTCGCTGGCCGAGGTCGCGGCGCTGCACTGCGGCATGAAGGTCGACAAGTCGGCCCGCGACCGCTTCGGGGACGACGAGATCCGGCACGCGTCCCAGCTCCGCCCCGAGCTCGACGAGCTGCTGGACTACTGCGCGACCGACGTAAAGATCACGCACGACGTGTACAAGGTCGTGCTCCCGCTCTTCCTCACCTCGTGCCCGCACCCGGCGACCTTTGCCGGCGTACTCTCGATGGGCAACTCGTTCCTCCCCGTCGACCGCAGCTGGGAGGACTACCTCCGCAAAGCCGAGACCATGTACCAGGAGCTGCGGGAGGATGTGCGCCTAGCCCTGCGCACGCTGGCCGACAGACTGCGCGAGGCGGGACCCGACCCCAACGATCCGTGGACGTCGCAGCTCGACTGGTCGCCCAAGTCTGCCCGGTGGGCCGACGGCGCTCCAAAGGTGGCCCCAAAGAAGGCGAAGACGGAGGACGAGGTGCCCGCGTGGTACGCGCCTGTCGCAGTGGACCGCAAAGCCCTCCTCGACAACAAGTACAAGCGCGCCGTGCTCCCCCTGATCATGGACATGCGGTACCGGGGGTATCCAGTGTTCTACCTCGCCGATCACTACTGGTGCTTCAAAGCGCCGATCGAGGACATCCCCGACCTCATCCCGCTGCACGGCGCGCCAGTCGAGCTCTCGGCCAAAGACCAGCGGCTCGCGGACCACCTCGAGACCTCGGTGTTCTTCCGCGTCAGCGCTCCTGATGCAACCCGTCGCGCCCAGCTGCTCGGCAAGTCCAGCGCCAAAGACGTCAAGGACGGTCTGCTGACCAGCGACTACTCGTTCCTCCTGGAGGCGGCCATGAAGGGCAAGCTCGACGACAAGTTGGACGAGCTCGCTCAATGTGCGCAGGATACCCTCCTCGCTGGACCCGACACCGATTGGGGCGCGCAGCTCGACTGGGCGCTGGTTGTGCCGGGCGCAGCGGAGAAGAAGAAGCAGGAGAAGGCAGCGCTCGGAACCTGGCCCAAGTGGTACTGGGACTTGACGGTGCCCGTGACGAACAAGAAGGTGCCGGCCGGCGAGCTCGACCTGACTATGCGCAAGACTGTTGCGCCACTACTTCTGCGCATGCAGTGGCAGGGCTACCCGCTCGCTTACAGCAAGGAGCACAAGTGGATCTACCGCGTGCCGCTGAGTGACGTGAGCGAGGAGCCCGAGTCGGCGCTGTACGCCGAGAAGCAGGTGGTGCTCAGCGACGAGGCAGACGAGCGCCTCGCGGACGACTCGTACGCCTACTTCCGCCTCCCGCACAAGGACGGCGACGGGAACAACGTCGGCAACCCGTTAAGCAAGGCGTTCCTGCGCGCCGTGGAGAACGGCGACCTGTCTTCCGCCCTCGCCACGGACGCCGACGCGCAGCTCGCGAGCGCCGCCTCGCGCGCGGTCAACATGAACGCGCTGTGCTCGTACTGGATTTCCTCGAGGGAGCGCATCATGAACCAGTTTGTCGTGTACGACGGCGAGCGCGGCATGATCCTCCCGAAGGTGATCACGATGGGCACGGTGACGCGGCGCGCAGTCGAGGCGACGTGGCTGACGGCCTCGAACGCCAAGAAGAACCGCGTCGGCTCCGAGCTCAAGAGCATGGTGCGCGCGCCGCCGGGATACGCGATCGTCGGCGCGGACGTGGACAGCGAGGAGCTGTGGATCTCGAGCGTGATGGGCGACTCGCAGTTTGGCGTGCACGGCGCGACGGCGATCGGGTGGATGACGCTCGAGGGCACCAAGAGCGCGGGGACGGACCTGCACTCGAAGACGGCGACGATCCTCAAGATTAGCCGCGACGCCGCAAAGGTGTTCAACTACTCGCGCATCTACGGCGCGGGCAAGCCGCACGCGATCCAGCTGCTGCTCCAGGGCGACGGCAAGCTGACGCGCGAGGCGGCCGACCAGCTCGCCACCGACCTGTACAAGCAGACCAAGGGGCGCAAGACCTTTGGGCCCAAGGACGAGAACGCGTCCGGCTACCTCTGGCACGGCGGCTCCGAGTCGTACCTCTTCAACACGCTCGAGTCGATCGCGCTCATGGACCGGCCGACGACCCCGGCCCTCGGGTGCGGCGTCACGCGCGCGCTCCGCAAGTCGTTCCTCGCCGTCGGCAACTCGTACCTCCCCAGCCGGATCAACTGGGTCGTCCAGTCCTCGGGCGTCGACTACCTCCACCTCCTGATCACGGCGATGGAGTACCTCATCGCCAAGTACGCCATCGACGCGCGCTACCTGCTCTCCGTGCACGACGAGGTGCGCTACCTCGCCTCGGAGGGGGACAAGCTGCGCACCGCCCTCGCCCTGCAGATTGCGAATGTGTGGACGCGCGCCCTGTTCTGCTACAACCTCGGGTTCGACGACATGCCGCAGGGCATCGCCTTCTTCTCGGCGGTGGATGTCGACCACGTGCTGCGCAAGGAGACGGACATGGCGTGCACGACGCCGAGCAACCCGGACGCCGTGCCGCCCGGCGAGAGCCTGGACATTGACGCGCTGCTCGCGCGCTGCCCGTCGCTCGGCGAGTCGCGGCTCGGGCCCCTCCCGCGCGTGCAGGGCGGCGCGCCGCCCGTCCAGATCTTTGGCGACCGCGACTCGCCCGCGCACCAGCGCTACGTGACGGCGCAGGCGGACGCGCGCGTCGGCCCCGCCAAGGCGTGGCTCGTCGAGCAGCGCAAGGAGGCGCGGGCGAAGGACAAGGCGCGCGCAAAGCTGTAACAACAATGTATCCCTTGAAGCAGCAAGTACATGTCTATCCTGTAACTGTCACGATTCCCAAGATCAAGATGGAGATTCCACAACCCTAGAACATTACGCACACCTCGGCCGCGACGACGAGGCAGCCGACCGCCATGGTCGTCCAGAGGGGCACCATGTTCCAGCGCATGAACTCGAGGCGGCCGACGCTGAGGCCCTTTTGGGCGAGGATGTCGCGCCAGAGCAGGCCCGCGAGCGAGGCCGAGAAGCTGGGGTCAGCAGGGAGCGGCGAGCGACGCGAGCCGGGCGGGAGGCGGGAGCGGGGGCAGGTGAGACATCCGCCATCGGGAGGCGGGCCGCTGCGGGCCGAGCCACGGGCTGCCGTGGCGTTCGAGCGCTCGATGGGGCGCGGCGCCTGGCGCCGCGCCGGTGAGACACGCGAGGAGGCCTGAAGGCCAGGGAAAGGTGGGAGAGCTGCGCCCAGTGTGACTCACACAAACGAATAGGCGCCAAAGTTGGAGCCGATGGCGAGCGCGAGAACGCTCCCGTACAGCGTCCTGTTGCTCGGGTCCACCGCGTCGCGCCACACCACGAGGATGCGCGAGAGGAGCACCGTGAGGCCGATGTTGGTGCCGAGG